>PVHX01005526.1:0-111105 GCA_004024805.1 Geosciurus inauris | reverse complement strand
TATTTATTTATTTATTTATAATATCTTTATTTATTTTTATGTGGTGCTGAGGATCGAACCCAGTGCCTCATGCATGCAAGGCAAGCGCTCTACCAGTAAGCCACAATCCCAGCCCCCTCTCTTTGTATATTTTCATTGTTGATTATTATTTCCTTCTCATGGACTATTTTTCCAAGAATCCTGTGTAGCACAGGCTTTCTTGCTATAAATTCTTTTAACTTTTATTTATCATGGAAGGTTTTTATTTCATCATCAAAACTGAAGCTCAGTTTTGCTAGATATAAGATTCTTGGTTGGCATTCATTTTCTTTCAGAGCCTGGTATATGTTGTTCCATGATCTCCTGGCTTTTAGGATCTAGGTTGAAAAATCTGCTGAGATCCGAATTGTTCTCCCCTCATATGTAATCTAATTCCTCTCTCCTGTTGCCTTTAAAATTCTATCCATATTCTGTATGCTGGGCATTTTTATTATAGTGTGCCTTGGAGTAGATCTATTGCAGTTTTGTATATTTGCTGTCCTGTAAGCCTCTTGTATTTGATTTTCCAATTCAGTTTTCATGTATGGGAAATTTTCTGATATTATTTCATTGAAGAGGTTGTGCATTTCTTTGGTTTGAAATTCTGCACCTTCTTCTATCCCAATAAATCTTAGATTTGGTCTTTTGATGCTATCCCATAATTCTTGTTTATTCTGTTCATGATTTCTTACCATCTTCACTGTATGGTCAACTTTATTTTCAAGATTGTACATTTTGTCTTCATTATCTGAGATTCTGTCTTTCAGGTGATCTTGTCTGCTGGGAATGCTTTCTATCAAGTTACTTATTTGGTTTATTGTTTCCTTCATTTCACAAATTTTTGATTGTTTTTTTTTTCACAGTCTCTAGCTCTTAAAGTAATCTTTTGTTACCTGTATTTGCTCTCTTATCTCTTTGTTAGAGAGATCAATGGTTGCCTTTATTTGCTCTCCTATGTCTTTGTTGGAGTGATCAATTTTTAGTTGTATTTGCTCACTTAATTTATCCTTTAATTCACAGATCATTTTAATTATGTACATTCTGAATTCTTTCTCTCACATTTCATCAACTGTGCTGTCAATGGATTCTGTTATTGTAGTATCTAGGTTTATTTGGGGCACTTTGTTCCCTTGTTTTTTCATGTTGATTATGCATCTTTCTTTCTTGCAATGCTGATCTTAGGTATTGCAGTTTCTATCCTGTAATCTGTAGTGACATTACAGATTACCTCTATCTCACCTTGGGGTTTAATTCCAGTCCCCAGCAAGTGTCCCCAGATGGAAACTGCTGCCACTAAAGATCATGGCGGCGGTAGTGGAGGTACCACTCCTTCAGTAGTGAGCCACTGCTGCTCCTTCAGCAGTTCCTGAAGGTAGTCCTGGGCTCTGGCTTTTGCTCCTGACTATGGGCAGGAACTCTGGTGAGAAACTGGGCTTGGTCCCGGGTCTTACTTAGAACAGGACTCCCGCAGGGGTCCCCATAGGCAGTCTTTCCCCTGAGTCTTTGTTTCCTATAGCTGATGGCTAGCAGTCTTGGGTCTGACCTTGGCTGGGCTCCCACTGCAGTCCCTGAAGGTGGTTTTGGGCCTTGTTCTGCACTCATGAGGTTGGCAGGAACTCTTGCATCAAGATCTTTTATTTTTATTTTTCCCATTTAATTTGTCTAATTATTCACAATATAGTCTCACATGTGGAATTTTTTTCTCAACTCTAGGGAAATAATTATATTTGGAGACCATTTAATTACAGTAATCTTAATGTCTTCATTAAATTTTCTTATATTCTTTTCAAAATATGCTCATGTTTTCTAGCAGTTCTTAATGTTTTAGGCTGCTGAATTCCCATGGGACTTGCTGAAAATATTTAATTAAGACACAATTATTTCATCATATGTTAATTTTTACTTTCTTAGGTGTTTATTAGTGTTGATCATCAGTTGATGTACTCCCTCCTTTCTCTTTTTTTTGGGGGGGAAGTGTTAATTTGTCTTTTCTTTACTATTCCATAGGAAACATCTTTTGAAGAGAATTTTACACTCCTGAAATGCTACCCCCACACCTAATTCCCTCTTTTTTTTTGCTGTTACAACCAGATAATTATCCAATGCAGTAAAAGTGAATTCCCCAATACATGTTTCACAGAACAAAAGAGTATTCCTTTGGCAGCTATTTTGGACTACACTAAATACAATACCCTCATTTTTTTATTATATCTGGTGTACATATATAAACTCTGAGAAGAACCTTAATAGGAAATTTGGTAAGTCTTTTAAATCCATAATTTAAAACTTACAAATTATTCATTAAATATATCTTCAAATCAGTAATGAGAAAAATAATGAAACATTGTGGATGAGAATGTGATGACAGTATATAAAATCTTTTTTGTATACTTCATGGACAACATTTTTTTTCTAGTAATTGTGTCTGAGAAAATTAGCAGATATACAGTAAAACCTTTATACAATGACCACATTTGTAATAAAAATGAAAAAATGTAAGTTTTGAACAATAAAGGACTACTACATAAACTAGAACTATGTGTAACAGCATTGTGCAGCTGTTAAAATATTTTCTTCGAGGATCCTAGAGTGGGGAGAGAGAGAGGGCAGTTTAGAGGAAGGGTATATTCCCAGCAGTTCCCTAGCCCCAGATTTAGAAAGCAGAAAGACTACTTCTCAACAAGTTAGGTAGTTAAGAAAACTCACTGAAATTCAATACTAGACAGTAAAAGAAACCACAGAGAGTTGAAAGTCAGAAACGTTAAACATAATATTAGAAATAATATGTTAGAGGTACAGTTGCTTGGCTGGCAGTGCCGATGGCTGTGGTGATGGGGTTGCAGCCTTGGCTGCTGAGAGGAGGAGATAGCCCAGCAGAATGAAAGAGGAAGTGTGGTGAAAAAAATTGACTTGGAGGAGCCTGTGAAATCAAGAGGGAGGCTGATCTTAATGGACGTAGAGTTGGTTGGGGAGGTTGTTGAGTGACAAGTAACCAAAATTGCTCAGTCCATGTGCAGATAGTTTCACAGAATGGGAACAACTTATAAGTACTGCATGGCTGCAAGCAGAGGCATAAGATTGGGGACTCACAAAGAAAGTTGCCAGTCTGACCCAGGAGTTACCTACTGTGGGCCCCAGAGAGTGCCTGGATCAGTGTGACTGAAATAGGGTACAAAAGAATTGTGCCTGGAGCATCCAGGCTCCATATACCAAGGAGAGAAGTTGTGGGTGGTGGTGGGGGAACCCTTTGTTGCTGGCATTCTATAAGATCTATTGGGAAGATGCTAAGAATGGCCAAACAGAAACATCTGTACTCTGGATCTGATCCTGGGTAATTCACACTCATAGTGGTGATATGAAATGTGGAGGTTTAGACTCTGTCTTAAAAGTGGAATTAACAAGCCAGTCATGGTGACATAATGCCTGTAATCCCAGCACTTTGGAAGGCTGAGACAGAATTGCATGTTCAAAGCCAGCCTCAGCAAAGATGAGGCACTAAGCAACTCAGACCCTGTCTCTAAATAAAACACAAAATAGGGCTGGGGATGTGGCTCAGTGGTAGAGTACCCCTGAGTTCAATTCCCAGTACCAAAAAAAAATGTGAAATTTATAGGGGGCCCCTGAGGCCCAGTCATCTAAAAGAGATGAGCATAACAGGAGTTGTGATTCAAATATCAAATACCCACTGACAGAGTTCCAGACATCAGTCAAGATTAAATCCCAAATTTTGGAACTTCCTATTTGGAACTGTGTACCGACCTTCCTCCCATAGGAGTACACAATTTGCCAGCCCACTCCCATCCATCCCAACCTATTCTGGGAGATGGGAAGCTGAGATCTACTACAACCAGCTAGCCATAACAGCTGGTTGCTAGGTGAGGAACACCAAGATATTGAACTTAACAACCCCTATCCCTTGACCTGAGTCACAGATCCTCAAAACAAATACAAAGAATGAAATCCATCCTTGCCGACTATTTTGACCACCTTAGTAGAAACAAGACCTTTATTTCTCATTTAGAACGTTTACCTTTTTAAACATCCCCCATTGTTTTTAGTGGTTTTTCATTTTTATTTTAAAATTTTTATGAATTTCATTTCATTTTCTCATTTTTTTTTACTCTAACCCATTCTGTGTGACTGTGTGTGTGCATGTGTATTTACTCTCACTGTGCAGATAGGTTAAAAATACATACATATATTTGTATAATTTAACTTTCATTTAATTGTTCTCTGTTTCACTCATTATTTAGCCTTGGTTTGATTTAGGTGGGGTAAAATTATATGTGGGTTGTAGTTGTTTTAATCTTTTTAAAAAAATTTTTTTTTAGTTGCAGATGGACACAATATCTTTAATTTTATTTATTTATTTATACATGGTGCTGAGTATTGAACCCAGTGCCTCACATGTGCTAGGCAAGCACTCTACCACTGAGCTACAAATTCAGCCCCTTGTTTTAATCTTATATTTGTTTCTTCAGACCTTAGTTTTTGTTCCTCTTAATACTGTTTTTCACTCTCTTTCCCACTAATAGCCAGTTTTTTCCTATTCCCTCTTTCTCTATTGTTACTTTACTACTTTTAGTCATTTTTTTACTCCTTCTCCTTTATAACTGTCATCTGCTACTTATCTTCCATCTCTCCTCTGTTCATTTTTCAAACATTTTAAACATTCTCTTCCCTTCGTACCATTTTTACTCATTTAAAAAACCATAATCTGCCTATTGGATAGAATTATATATTTTATATAATTTCTACCCCATTCACATTGTCACAATTATTAATAAAGTGGATGATGTAGTAGACACTTGCTGTTTATTTTCTGGTCTAGTAAATGATTGTTTATTCCTGGTGCTGATATTAAATGCTTACTCCACCATTCCTGTATAGGTGATAGTATTATAGATGTCAAAGTAGGCTCTGGTCATTTATCTTAAAGCTGTATATCTATTGTTAATATTATTGTTATTCTTGACTCCCTATTTCTCTAAAAGGGGCTAGAAAATGACTGAGGCACTTCAAATTCACAGAATACAGATCCTCTGCCAAAGCAGTCCTCACAACTCAGCCAAGTAATGGTATTCTCATTTCACATACAATCTAGCCCTACTGGAGCCTCAGCCATACATTATCATATGTTAGAGGAGACAAGACCCTCAAAGCAACAACCAGGCCCCAGTTAGGACCAAGCACAGGGGACCTCAGGTTCTTCTCCAGAACATCTGCTCAAATATTAAAAACAGAGAAGTCCCAGAACAAAAAAGATAAATACATACAAAAGGACATGGGTATAAAAGGGGAAGGAGAATCTATCTCAAGCGCAAGTCCAAGTCCTCTGAAAACAAAGAAACAGGTGAAAAAAAATCCACAAATTCACAATCTCTCAACAAAGGATCCCACAGATATGGAAGTAGATGAAATTCTAGAGAAAAATTATTAAACTGATTATTAAACTATTCACTGAACTAAAAGTAGATTTAACAAATGGATTAAGAGAGAAAATGTGTAATGGAAGACCATTTACAAAATGAAATAGAGATATTAGAAAAACAATAAAAAATCTTGGAAATAAAATACACAATGAATCAAATAAAAAATTCACTTGAATGCATCACCAAAAGATTACATCACATAGAAAATAGAATTTTAGATTTTGAAGACAGAAATTCAAGCATTGAAGACAAGGTATATGAACTTGAATACTAAGCTTATATTATATAAGGACCACCATGATCAGAATATACAACTCTGGGACAGCTCTAAAATAAAACCCTGAGAGTCGCTGGGATAGAAGAGAACATGGAGATATAGGCTAAAGGCATTAAGAATATCTTCTGTCAGATAATATCAGAAAAAAAATCCCTGTTAGAAATGAGATAGACATCCAAATACAAGAGACATATAGGGCCCCAAATAGAGAATACCAAAACAGAACCTCTCCAAGACACATCATAACCAAATGTCTAACTTAGAAAATAAGGAAATAATATTAACAACTGTAAGAGAAAATCATCAGGTCACATTTAGAGCCAAACCAATAAAGCTCACTTCTGACTTCTCAGCTCACACACTAAAATCAAAGAGGACCTGGAATGAAATATTTCAAGCTCAAAAAGTAGACAAATGCTAGCCAAGTTTGCTATTTAGCAAAGCTCTCTTTCAACATTGATGAAGAAACAAAAACTTTCCAAGGATTATTTATAAGAAGGATAAACTAGAAGATAGAAAATAATTAAGATCAGAGTGGAAATTAATAAAATTATAATGAATTAAAAAACAATATACAGAATCAATGCAGCAAAGAGTTGGTTCTTCAGAAACATAAAAATGATAAACTCTTAGCCAGACTAACCAAAACAAAGAGAAGAGCCAAATAAACAAATAGAGATGAAAAAGAAGATATCACCACAGATACTTTGGAAATCCAGAAAATTGTTAGAAATTATTTTAAAAATTTATACTCCAATAAACAGAGGCATACTGTGGACCAGCACATTCTGATCCCTACACTAGGCCCTTCTAAGGTATTCACATATATTTATTCACTCTATCCTTACAACAGTGCTCTGTGTTAAGTATGCTCATTGTTTCCACTTCATAAGTAAGAAAACTAAGCATAGATGTGTCCAAGGTCATGTATTTTTTAAGTGTTGGAAATGGACTTTGCATCGTTTTTCCTTCTTCATTCTGTCCTCCCCCTCTCCTTTCTTTATTCTCCTCCCCTCTTCTCCTTATCTCTCCTTCTCTTCCCTTGCCTTTCCTTTCCTTTTCTCTCTTCTCTTACCCTCCTTCCTTCAGACAATGAAATATTTATTCAATAAAATGTATTTTTGCCCGATCAGTATGAAGTACTGATATGATACATACATTCACATGGATGGGTCTTGAGAGTATTATTATAAATGTAAAAGATAATTATAAATGATCCCATGATGTGTGATTCTGTTCATTGGAAAGGTACAGAATAGGATAGGCATATCTAGACAGAAATCATATTGGTGCTGGAGTAGGGTTTGGCTGGGGCAGGGAATAGGTTCTAAGTGGTAATGGGGGTGAAGTTTGTGGGTTAATAAAAATGTTTCAAAATTAGGTAGTGGTGATGTTTGCAGAGCTATATATTTTCTTACTAAAAATCACCGAATTGTTCACTTTAAAAAGGACGAATCTCATGATACCTGAACTGTACCTGAATAAAGCTGCTACTAAAAACATAGTGTATACATGTAGACATACACACATACACACACACACACACGTATACACACAATACATATATAGTATAGTAACTTACTAATACATTGATTATTCCTTTTGTAGATCTATTTAATTACCGCACATATAGAGAATTATCATATATTTTCTTTAGAGTGCTAATAAAAATCCCCCAGATTTTCCCAGGAGAATTATGGCATAACTGTTGTTATTTATTTTTACCATAAGCTTATCAGAATTTATAAACCAGATAAGTGTGGTCATTTAAGCTCTCCTTTTCTTTATACATCTTTGTGTCAGGGAGACAATTGTCTTTCTAAGTAGTCTTTTATTAAACTCTGAACAGAGTTGATACTCATTTGTACTAGAAATGACTTTTTTTCTAAATCTGTTTCTGACACTAGATGTATGTGTAGCCTTGGAAATATTACCAACTTTTCTGAATTTTCATTTATTTGGATATAAAGTGAGTATAAAATTAAGGATGTTGATAGAGATTAAATGTTGTACAAAGTACTCTTTTTTTTAATTCTTCACTTAAGTCTTTTGAGCTTCAGCTTTCTAATCTGTGTAATGGGGCCAAGGTATCCCACTGATCTATAAATGCAATTTAAAGTAGATATTATAATTTTTTCATTATTGTAAAACTTCACATGATAAATGGAAGTTTTAAAGTTATTATTTTTTGTCATCAAAAATAATTTATCTCGGGGCTGGAGTTGTAGCTCAGTGGTAGAGCACTTGCTTGGCATGTGTGAGGCACTGGGTTCGATCCTAGCACCACATAAAAACAAATAAATGCATTGAATACATATACAACTAAAAATATTTTAAAAAATAATTTATCTTTTCCATACATGCCTGTTATCCTATTTTTGTCTCCTTTCTCTCTGCTTTCAACTATTCTTTTCTTTATTTGGTACTTAGTATATAACCCACTTTATTTTTCAGAAATGGTGGATAAAGAACTAAACTAAACTATGTGAGGGACATCTTCAGAAAAATATTGCTAAGTCTATGCACAAAGTCCTGTGAGGTCCTCTGTGACATACCAAGTGTGTATATCTCTCTGCAATGAGTAGGCCTGTTGTGTGGTAGGGCATAGGGTGTGTACACATGGAATCACAGTACAAACTGAAAAAGACTGGTACCACAGTTAAAAAAAAAAAAGGAGAAGTAATTCATTTATAGATGAAGTGAAAGAACAGTCATAGGGGAATCAGAGAAATTTGTAATGGTAGGCAGAATAATGGCTTTCCAGAGATCCACTTACTAATCCCTGGAGCTGTCACAGTGGTAGGTAAATGACACAAAAAGAATAATCCTAGACTATTAAAGGGACTTAGCGTACTCACAAGGCTCCTTAGAAGTGGAAGAAGGCAGAAGAGAATGAATCAAGATATTTATTCAAGAGGTACAAAAAGATGCAATGTTGTTAGGTTTAATGATGGGAAGTATGCTTCCAGCTTGACCCAAGCTGGATAGGGGCTGTCTAGAAGCAGGAAAGAACACCATCTCCCTGGAGCTCCCAAAAGGCACACAGTCCAGCTGCACAGGGATCTTAGCATCTGAAATTGGTGTTGGACTGCTAACATACAGAACTGTCAGATGATAGATTTTCTTGAGCAACTATGTTTTAGATAATTTGTTATAATAGCAAGAGAAAACTCATACAACAAATGGCTTGATGATGCCGATAAAAGTCTACTTTTTTATGTGGAGCTCACTTGCTCACTGGCTCCTTCAGTTTTTTCTTTAAATGAGTAGCTATTGAGTATATTTCCAGGCACAATTTCAGAAGCTAGAGATGACACTCGAAATCAGAGAAGACTCCTGCCCTCTGAAAGCTCATGACTTTGTGAGACAGAAACAAGAAACATAGACATTTGTATCAGCAGAAAACTAACAGGACAAATATGTTATTTATTTGGTGGCTTTGTATGTGCCAGACCTTGTTCTAACTTGAGGCTGCAATTAATCATTGGCAAAGAAGAGTTCTTGAAAACAGAGACCCTTGAGCTTGGCAGTCTAGTTTTCATCCCCATCTTTACTATTTGTTAGCTCACTACTTTGGGCAAGTTACTTAAGTCCTGTGAATCTCAGGTTCCTATTCTGAAAAGTGGGGGATGATAATTAGTTTCTGTATCAGAGGTCTACTAAGAGGATTAATGAGTTTCAGTACTTGAAAAGCACTCAGAATAGTGCCTAGATTGTAGCATGTATAATACAATGCAATTATTTGCTATATCAATGCAAATAATAAAATATAGTTTGTCTTATATGCAAAGGGCTCAGAGTCTGCATTGAGGCAATATAGAAATAAAAAAGTATACAAAGTTGTCGCTTTGATAAGGGGGGGAGGGCCACGTGGCTTCTCAACGAGTTGGAGTCCAAGAGAGACGGAGAAGGGGTCCCCAAGATAGACAAAAAGGGGTCTCTCTGGACGGTGGCGATCCGCGGAGCCAATCTCCTCAGGCTCCGGGGTGTAGGTAAAAATTTGCTTCGCCCCAGGGAGTCGCAGAAATACCTGGGACGAAAGAGGATACAGCCAAGGCGAGGAGAAGCAAAGAACACCACTTTAATCTAGAAACTACAGAAGATTAAATGCATTCTTGGGCCAATCAGATCCAAAGGTCACGAACAAAGGGGTGCTCTTTGGCAAGAGCACAGTCTATTAGCATAGAATGGGGAAGGATGGAAGGGAGGGGTGGGAAGGTATGGAGATGCTCCTACACAAAGTATGACAAATGTTTGATGTTAATGTTCACAAAAGTTGAAATCCAGCACACTAAGGACTAAACAAAGCAAAATTTCCTGGAAACATGGAAATCTCATGCTTTTATTCTCAGGAAAACAACTTTTGAACTCCTCTGAGGAAAGAGCTGAGTCAGCATTCTCCAAGCAATAGAAGCAAACGAGATCATGACACTAGTTCTTTGTCATCCTCTACACAATCCAGTCTATTAGAAATGGGGAAAGGACAATTCATTTTTCATAGATTCTTCATGTACTTTTTTGCGTGGGCTGGATTCTCTAATGCATTATTTCAGGCCATTTCCAGCTTTTCTGTAAGATCGATATTTCAAACTAACAATAGATTCTGGATATGTGTACGGGGTTGAATGTGTCTGGATGGTTGTGATATTATGATCCATTTCTAACCTCTTTACTGTTGGCATCCTACAGAACTTTAAAAACAGTGGGCGATCAATAACAGCAAATCCTATTAATTTATAAAATATGAAACTACAGGTAGGAGAGGAAAAAAACAGTGAAGAAATAAAGGAGGAAATATGCCCTAATGGTTGTCCCTGGAGATGTCCAGTAGTTGAAGAAGAATCTGCAGAGATTGCTGGATGTTTTTTCTTCATTAAAAAACAAAACAAAGAGAAAAGTGCAACTGAAAGCACAGATAGTATATATTTTTGGGCTAACATCACTTCCTCCTTAGACACAAAACAGCATCTTTCCATTTAACTACCTTTCCATCCATATATCCCACAGGGAGTATGAAAAGCCCATTTCAGTCAGAGGAGTGGAAGAGAAATAATCACATCAACATGAGCCCAGCAAATCCATTAGGTGGTATTTCTGAAACTGAAATGACAAGAAAGAGAAGAAAGATTTAGGAGCAACTAGCTTTGAAGCTCTCAGAAAAAATGATCTGGTAGATTGGGAAGGAGCTTTTGGACTCTCAATGTCATCAAGCTTAGAGTTCAATCCAGGTCTCTAGGGTGGTCTCCACTCACCTGGCATTTGAGGGCTTGGTGAGACTGTTTGCAGTATCAGCTTTCACAGCATCCCCCTCTACCTTCCAGTCACCCTGTACTCCAAACATTTTTTTCTCTGTGTAACACACCTTCCCCCACTATTTTCAGAGTGTTTTTTATACCTAGAATTCCTTTCTGTTTTATTTATTTGGCTTTTGGTACCAAGAATTGAACCCAGCAGCGCCCCACCCTTATAAGATTTGTTTGAGACACAGTTTCGCCAAGCTGCTCAGGGCCTTGCCAAGTTGCTGAGTTTGGCTTTGACCTTGCGATTCTCCTGCCTGGGCCTCTGGAGCTGCCGGGATTACAGGCATGTGCCGCAGCACCCAGCCTGAGTTGGCTTTGGGCTTGCAGCTGTCTATCACTGACTGATCCTCAGTTTATTCACTCATCAGCCAACAGTGTAACTTAAGACTATCTTTCAGTCAGTGCTTACTAGGTGCCAGGTGCAGGAAGTACTGCTTAATGTACCATGTCTGGTTTATTTTAGAAAAAGCATTTTTAGAGCATATGTTATCCCAGTTATATATATGGACAAAATAAGGCCTGAAGAATTTAAAAATGCACCAGATCACATGATTAGAAAGTGGTAGGAGAGAACTCTGACACCAAAGCCTTTGCTCTTAATTCCTAGGCTTTGTGGCTGATATGTGCTAGGAATAGGGACTGGGGATACTGAGCCCAAATTAGCTAGCCTCTTCCTGGAGGGTCTTCAAGCTCAGCAGGCTGGACAGTGAAACTGGTAATTTCTATATGGTGGAATTAAAACCTTGGTGGAAGACAAGATTGGATTTGGAATACAAAGGAGGGAAAGGATTTGGTAGACCTTCAAACATAATCTTAAAAACGGGATAAAAGCACTAGAAAATGGTGTCCCAAGCTGAGTTAAGAGAGTATATTAAGAAACTTGAATTTAGGAAAACTGAAAATCGATCACTGGAGTGTAGCTATAAGGTAGAAAAGTTTTATTTTTGATCAAAGTTATCTCAATACTGTGCATGAAGTTTGAAATGTACATGGAACATTTGAGTTGAATTTTCAGAAGATTTTGGAAATCTAGAATTCATTTAAGAAATAGATCAAGGTTATGCTTGTCGATAAATGCTGGGACCCTCATCCTCAATATTTCATCTTATATTGGGTTGTTTGTTTTCCTTTACTAAATAATTATAATGGTATTTAACATAGTGGACGACTATTAAGGCTCTATCCAGTACTTAAAGTGGAGTCAACTGAGTTTCACAAGCTACACACAGTATTTCAGCAAAATCCCAAGTAAACATTTAATATTCATGAGTATAGATGATAGTAAGGAAAAATTCATCTTTTGCACTATTTTTAGAGCAAAAAATGGAACTAAGTTAATGGTTTCTTACTCTCCATTTTTCTTCTAGAATCACTGGTATCCTATCTTCCTGACCAAAACTCTGATTATAGTCAGGGATACGTTTAGATTCCTACAGAGATTACTGTTATCATGTGAAATTCCTCTCAGTTATTCATGATGCAAGGCACTACTTCCTGAGCTACTGTGGTTGCCTTGGATGGACACCTCTGTCCCTTAGAGTATAACAAGCCCAACAAATGATAATACATGGTGGCATTTGTATAAGTCCTTACCAGCCTGCTGCACATGCATGGCCTTAATATTATTCTCTTCATAAAATTTTAAAGTAAAGATTATTGTCTCCTTTAACACAACTTTCTCTGAGATAAACTCCATGCTAGGCACTGGAAATATGCGGAGATAATACAAGAGGGACTGCCATAGAAACTGTGAAGTTAGGGATGATAGGTGAGCTGTTTTGGAATATTCCTTAACAAAGACCTCTTGAACCACTCAGATTTCTTTACTATGCATAAAGAAGCTTGTGCATTGAGACTTGTTTTAAACCTAGATAGGACTGACTTAAACACAACCTAAAAAAATTCAAAATTTTTTTTGGTAAAAAAAACTGTTTTACCCTCAATTCAGAGCTTGTGTAAATCTAGATTGCCAGTAGTGCTCTCTCTAAATGGGAAAACTTAATAAGAAACATTCTATTATAATTAATGCACACATTTCAAATGTTTTCATCCCACATGGTTGTAAAATATCAAAGGACCTCTAGAGGTCGCTGATGGGCTAATTTGAGAGTGGGCTTCTCTGTGGTTGGTTTATCTTTGCTCAGAAATAGACATTATAAAGGATTATGTGTATATACCAAAAGTGGTGGAAACAAGAAATCCCCCTTGACTCTTCTTTAGCATTTTAACTACCCATAGATAGTTATGACCCACTTCATTATAATTATGTTTCTGATGGAATCGGCAATACAATTTCATAGCTAGCATGATCTCCAGACTGTAGAGAAATATCCATCAAGTTATTATTCTAAATGCCCTGAGCATTATTTATGAACAAAGCATTGTGAACTTTGAGAGAATGAAGGCCTAGCAAATTGATTTATTTTCATATGAGACATTGAAGCCCAGAGAGAAGATATGATTTCCTAAAGTCACTCAGACAGCTACATATAGAACACCCATCAGAACCTGTATATTGACACTCTCCTGCCCAATTTTCTTTTCTCTAGTGAAGTGATTTGAGCTCTGAGTTCAGAATACTTCAATTAATGAAACTTTAAAGAGAACCTAATGTTAGCTGGCCATATGCCTCAAAGTGTAATGCTGATGATTTATGTCCCTGACCTAGTAAGGACATGGACATATACATAGATAATTACAAAGAAATCAAGTACCAGTATGGAGGCACTTACCTTCTAGTGAACACAGGGTGCTACGGGAGCACAAGGAATTGCCTGACCAAACACCTTGCTGAATATTCAGGATTGTTTTCCTGAATGAGGCAATTTCTAAAATGATGGGAAAAAATAGTAGAATTTAACCAGGAAGAGAAGTTGGGGGGCTGAAAGGGAGGCCATGATAGACCCTCTGGAACAGCAGAAATAGGATCGTGCATTTGTGCAAGAATGTCTTCTGCTTTTGTTGTTGTTGTTTTGGTTATCATAGCTTCTTTTTTATAAAATACACTATTTTCTTTTCGAAAGCACCAGGGCATGCAAACAGGCATATGACTTTAAATATCTGCTCAACTGTAGAAAAATTACAACCAATGTTAAATGTAGTGAATTGGAGATACCTGCTCTTTACAGAGGGAGAAGCTGCCTCTCCTTTATACCAAGTAATGCTCTAGGAACTAGATCTAGTTTTCTGGGGGATTTCCTCTAGTGAAGAAATGGCAGATTTCTTCCCTTACTCCCATGGACCACAGAGGGAGTTCTTCATAGCCAGTGTTTCTTTAAGGGTCATTTATCAGATAGTTGTATTAGGGTACATGGAGATTTGGTCAAATACAAATTCTTTTTTAAAAATTAATTTATTTAAATGCATTTCAAATCATAGTACATATATAGAGCTTGTACTATATTTCTCTGGTTGCAAATCAATAGAATCACACCATTTGTGTCTTCATACTTGCACCTAGGGTAGTGATGACGATCTCATTCAACCATCTTTACTACATCCCTTCTCTTTTCCCTCCCCGCTCCTCCCCACTGCCCCATCCAGAGTTCCTCCATTTCTCCTATGTTCCCCATTCCCACTCCCCTTATATATCAGCATCCACTAATCAGAGAGAACATTCGGCATTTGGTTTTTTGGGATTGGCTTACTTCACTTAGCATAATGTTCTCCAATTCCATCCATTTACCTGCAAATGCCATAATTTTATTCTCTTTAATTGCTGAATAATATTCCATTGTGTATATGTACCATGGTTTTTTTTTATCCATTCATCTATTGAAGGGAATCTGGGTTGCTTCCATAGTTTTGCAATTGTAAATTGTGCTGCTGTAAACATTGAAGTGGCTGCATCACTGTAGTATGCTGTTTTTAAATCTTTAGGGTATAGGCCAAGGAGTGGAATAACTGGATCAAATGATGGTTCCATTCCAAGTTTTTTAAGGAATCTCCATACTGCTTTCCAGATTGGTTGCACCAGTTTGCAGTCCCACCAGCAATGCTTGAGTGTACCTTTTTCACCGCATCCTCGCCAGCACTTATTGTTGCTGGTATTTTGGATAGCTGCCATTCTGACTGGGGTGAGATGAAATCTGAGAGTAGTTTTGATTTGCATTTCTCTAGTGACTAGAGATGTTGAACATTTCTTCATATATTTGTTTGTTGATTGTACATCATCTTCTGAGAGGTTTCTATTCAGCTCCTTAGCCCATTTATTGATTGGGTAGTTTGTTTTTTTGGTGTTAAGTTTTTTGAGCTCTTTATATATCCTGGAGATTAGTGCTCTATCTGATGTGTGTGTGGCAAAAATTTGCTCCCAGAATGTAGGCTCTCTGTTCACCTCATTGATAGTTTCTTTTGCTGAGAAGAAGCAAAGTGGCAGCAAATACAAATTCTTAAGCCCCGTCCTAATAGGGTGTTTTGGTATGAAGGATAGGCCTGCGAATTTGCATTTTAAACAATGCCTTGTGTGAGTCTTTCCTTCAATTTACCTATACTACACTGCTTATATCAGCATTTGTGATCAAAGAAATATCTGCTAAATTGTGCTTGAAGAATTGGCATTGGGCAGACAGAAAATGGGAGGTGAAGAAAGGTGACAAAGATGCTGAAGGCAGAAAGTGACTTGGCATATTTGGTGAATTGGAGCATACAGCTGAAGCTACTCTGGGATACCAGATGAAGCAGATAAAGCTGCAGAAGAAGGCATTCTCCAGGCCACAAGCTTTTGGCATGCTATGAGCAGATATTCAGATGCCAATGTATACATTTCACATAAGAATACAAGACATTTCATTCTGATAACTCAAAACCTTTCAAATCTAACTTTTGATATGTATGGCCAGGAAGAACTCAAATAAAGAACGATGCCCTTGATTCTTTTGATTCACATAGTTTCATTGCTAGAAAAACTTTTGAGCCCATTTTGACTTTTCATCAATGAAGGAAATATTTCTGAGAGAGTTAACTTTCCAAGGGTTAATCAAGGGTTACATGCTGGCACAACTAGGATCAAACCCAGGTATCTTAGCTCCTGGTTCATTGCTTTGAGTTGTGCATACATTCCAAGAAATAGTACTTTGCATTTATATTCAACTGACAGGGAAACCTGTTGGGTACTAAGAGCCCTGGGGTTGCATGCTGCCCAAATTGTCTCATTTCATTTTGATTTACGTATTTTCCAAAATACTGCCATCTTGAGTATATTTTTCTTAGTTTGGACTTATTCTGGTAGGCTTATATTTGCAAGAGAAAAATTCTCATTATATTGAAATAAAACAAAAATCTATGGAGACTGAATATTTATGTGATCTAAATGTAATGTATAATATAATATATATGTTTATATACATATTAGTAATAAATGCTCATACAGCTCTATCAATAATATATCATGTGCAAATTAATGTCTGAATTAATGTTCTGTAACTGGAGTTAGAAAAAAGAAGCCTCTTTTATTACATAATAAAATGTTTCTAATTGTTGGAGTAGAACAGCTTTATTACACACCATTACTTTTAGAAACACCAACCTTTTCATTGATCAAAAAAATGTTATCACTCACATAATACTGAAAATAAACTAAAGCGTAACACTCTGGAAAGGATGGAAGAAAGTAAAATGAAGTAAAAAACTGTGGTTTTAAATTAAAAAATGGAACATAATTGTTCTGGTAGGCTTATATTTGCAAGAGAAAAATTCTCATAGGATTATAGTAGAGCTATAGTAGAGGCTATGAGCCTCTACTATATGGTTTTGCTGATAGGAATAGGATTATAGTAGAGCTCACATGAATTCAACTTTTTGAAGTCAGTTGTCTACATCAAGAGCTTTGACGTGTTAGCTTGTGTTTGTGTTTTAATTCAGAAATGAGGACTTCTAAAAAATATTAAACAAAATTTCAACAAAACAAAGGTAATGTCATTTGCTTTCCTTCTTTGGTGTTTGATTAAAGATGATTTGCATGCTGTATGTAAGTCATACTTTAGATGTAACATCAGAGAAAACTATTTACAGTAGGGTGTCTATGTTAATATGTTAATCATTTAAACATATACATATATTTATGAAGGAAGCATAATAAATGCTAGTATATATAAGGAATGGTTCATAATAATAATTGTTATTATAATACTTATTAATAATTTGCATGAAAATTTACAGGAATAAGTAACTTTCAAAAATTTTGTCACCCCTTAAATTTTATGCTTGATTCTTTCCAGGTACTATCTGGATGTATTCATTTTGTTTAATTCAAGAAATATGTATTGAATGCCTATTGTGTATCAGGTACCATGTGCACAATAGGCCTTGTCCTTGTTGGTATGGAATAAATGATTTAATGATCAATGTATTTAAATAAGTCGCCAAATGGAAACTTTGTGGAATTTAGTCTTATCATTTATAAAATGGAGATAAAAATCTGTCCTAATTCTTCCACAAATTAAATGAAGTGATTTTGAATATTTTAAAAAAGTTAAAAGTGTAGCTTGAACAGCATTCATTAAGTGGAAAAAAATCATATTGATAAGAGTTAGTTTCTCCCTCCTCTGCTTATGAGGTAAACCAAATATCTGCTAGAAATATATCTAGAATCTGCTTTGATCAGAATAAAAAAGCATACCCTAGGGCAGAGGTTTATGCTCCTTGGGTAATATGTTGGCTTTGCTGATAATTGTTAATAGTTGAATAATGCTATATAATGATTTTTCACATGATAAATACCACCATGATGATTTTGATTTATTTATAGATTTCACCATTAATATATCATTACCTCAGCATCTGAATAATTATGAGTCCCCAATCGAGAAGGTCTTCTCTGTGGAAAATGTCATAGCCTCAGACATCAGTTAATCAATTTTGGTGGCACAGTCAAAGCATAGGCAAAACGTCTTATATGGGGAAATGACTGGAGATCCTGGAAAGCTGAGGCTAGAGGCAGGAGGTTTGGGGTGATATAAATCCCAAACTCTGTCTGTCTGACACTTATTTTTTTTTACCACATGTCATTAGCTATTTGGATAAATAAAAAGCCTCTTGAAAATGAGATGTTGGCTTTGAGTCGGGGAAGGTGGGAGAGCTTGGAAGGGAGAAGGGAAATAAATAATATGAAGGCTGCTTGCCTTCAAGCATGTAGGTGAGGAAACTCTTTAGAGCTGGACTAAAGGAGAACACTGTTTTTCAAGAGTTCCCTCTAGTTGAAGGAGGTGGATAATTGCCTTAGAAAGCAGAAAGATTTGGGAAATGGAATTGCATGGTTCCTGCCACATGACATTGATGCATTGGAGAAAGTAAACAAAAGTGTGTGGGTGATTAATCTTCAACTGCAGATGAAGGGTCAAAGTCAGAGGGGCTCTGAGGCAATGTGTGAGAGACTTTATCAATGGAAGTCCAGAAAAAGCTGAACATCAGGATGGGGAATTCATTATGAGAGTGATGAACCTGCAAGAAAGTTATCTTTTTATTCCTACCAAGTCCATTATGCCAAGGTCACACAGTGCTGGATGAAAATATTTGAGACTCCAGAGTTAGGATCTGAGACTACAGAGGTTGTTTTTCTTGAAAATCTTAAAACCCCATATTCTCCTAAATCTGTGCCTTTGGGAGGACCCATTACTCCTGTTAGATGCCAGTGCTTCTTAGCCTCCCCTTGACATAAGACAATCAATGATGACTTGTACAGCTTCTGATCTACTCTTCACTTTCCCTCCTGATTACCTGATTACTAGCAAGGATCAAGTTACAACATAATACCTACAGTGGGGCTGGGGATGCAGCTCAGCAGCTCAGTGCTTACCTGGCAGGTGTGAGGTCCTGGGTTTGATCCCTAGTATCACTCCCTGCATAAAAGTAGAAAAACATAACTAAGTACAGGAAAGCACTAGTCTATAAAGGGAGGAGAGACACGATATGTTGAAAGAGCTACAAAGCCTATTTACACTGGCAGGATCCAGAGATATATGGAATTATATTTTGAGAGTGCTGAGTTAAGTGGGTGGAACAATAAATCTGTTGAAAAATATGCCTGTGGTTTAAAACTATGTCTGATTCTGAAGATACCATGATAAATAAAACATAGTCTTCTGTATCAAGCATCTTGTATTTTAATGAAGGATTTTGGAAAGTGGATTAATTGGAATAGTTCATTAACATGGAAATCAATTGACATACTATTACGAGAAAAAGTTAAAAATCATTTAAAATATTTTCATCTATGTGAAAAAACATAGAAAGAAAATTCTAAGAGCATACACCAAAACATAATAGCACTAGCTTTTGAAACCTGAAAGTTTTTCTTCTTTAGATTTCTTATAATTTCAGGAGTTTTAGTTTCACATTAAGTAGTAGTATTTTTGAAATAATAAAATTACAGTCTTTTAGTCAGTTTTTATTCTAGATATGTGTTTTTCCAGACTTTTTTGTGTGTTTGAATTATATAGAGTAGTTTGCATTGTTTATGTGAATTATCAAGTTCCTGATTTTACTTAATGACAACCCTGACGGTGTCAAACATTCCTTCATCTTCCATCCTTTAGAGAAACCAAGTATAATGTAGGATGTATTATCTCATTGTCATTATTAATTTTTTAGTAATTTTGCTAAAATATAAAGGGTTAATATGTCTGTATTTAAGACTAGAAAACACTTAAAATGGTTCCCAATTTATAATATGCAAAATTATCTTTAACAATTAATTTATGATTCATTGAATAGTTCTGATATTTTAAATACAAATAGATTTACTAAAATATATGGAATATTTTAATGGCTAGTAATTGGCACTCTTACTAGTCCTCCATTGTTGAACTTTAAAAATATATTTCAATGTGCAATTATCATTTTGTATTTGTAAAGCATGTTGTTGAAAAAATAGCTAGAAAATGTTATATTACACAGAACAGGTTGATGTTTCTATTTTCCTGATGGTAGGAACTAAGAAATTTGTTCTCTAAAATCTGGCCTTGTAAACATTTTTTATCTTATTCCTGAGTTTCTTCATATTGTTTTCATTACTATGGTTCTGAAGATATACTCTCATGGATTTTAAGTACATTTTCAGAACCAGTTATGGATCTGTAAATTTAATTAATTATTTTACTCTATTTCTATTTTCATTCATTTTTAAATTTTAATTAATGTATAAAACAAACTAATGTATAAAACTCAACTAAGTTGAGTCTGGGTTGTCAATAGATGAAGAGTTTGGTAGTCTTCCTTCCAGTAATACACATTAACCCTGGTCTTGCAATAGTATGGAGTAGACAGGTGAGAGTTTTTCACTCAAGCTTAAATACTGATTGAGAAAATTCTGATTCTCTGGTTCCTTGAATTTTGCAGAATATAGACATCAAATCCAGAAATATTACAGGTTGTAGGAACTTGGAACTTTTTTCTCTGACCTGACCTAGAGAACTTAAGGTAAGAGAACACAGGGAATATGAGACTCACTATCCTGCCTGGCCTTTCCATCCAATCCATTTCCTGGTACCTATCCCTAAGTTTAAAGCCATCATTTAAATGTAGAATCTGGACAGAGGGCCCAAATTGCCCATCATATAATTTTCTGATTTGTAATACTCCTAAGTATATTATCTCAAGATTTTAGAGTATCAGCATTTTACGATGGACAGAGCACTGTGCTGGCAGATTAACAGTTAAACAGAGATAACATAGCAACTATAATGATGTGTTGCACTGTGCTAGTCAGTTTTTTAGATTAAGTAATTTAAATCTCCCACCAACAAACATTGTCTTTTTTTCTTTCCAATGCCATGCTATACCTTAACAAGACACAGTTGAAAAAAGCACATTCTTTAACTTCAATGAACTCAACGGTCTCATTACCAAGAAAGGTTGTAAATCAAGAACTCTATTTTGAGTGATGAATGCTCTGTTGTTAGTAATAGAAACTACAGAAATATAGAGGAACATTCCACACTAAGTGGGAAAAAGCCGACATTGGGAACTAGTGAGAAAGGGGGCCAGATATGTTGAAAAGGGCCAGTTATATAAATACTTTAGACCAATCCAAAAAGTGGATTTATAATTTATTATATACTATTTCCATGTCATTCTATTCCATATTTTATGTAAAGAAGGGATGCTAGTAGTTGTGAACTTATTTTTAGAAGAGTCTGCAACTAAATTTGTTTTTTAAAATGTGGTTATATTCACAAGTTAACCATTGGAACAATTTCAAACTACTTTTTTTTTTTGGTACCGAGGATTGAACTCAGGGGCACTCGACCACTGAGCTGCATCCCCAGCCCTGTTTTGTGTTTTGTGTTGAGACAGGGTCTCATTGAGTTGCTTAGCGCCTCGCCATTGCTGAGGCTGGCTTTGAACTCGCGATTCTCCTGTCTCAGCCTCCCAAAGTGCTGGGATTACAGGCGTGTGCCACCGCGCCCAGCTTCAAACTACTTTTGATCTACCATTATGCAGTGGAGTGAATGTGAATCTGCTTTCTTTTCTTTAAATATTTACCTCGTTTTGTGGATGTTCACATATAACCTCTCAATTTACTTTGAAAGCACCATAAAAATCACTCAAGAAAAAAATTCGTATGTACAAAAGAGAATTCCAGTCTTTAGCACAGTTCTAGATGGGATTGATATACAAAAAGTTTTGGCTATCTCTGAATCAAACCCATTTTCTGAACTCAACCATATTCCGTCTTCCTCTGACCATTTCTTTTTTTCATTTTGACCAGTTATTTTTAATGTTTTATTAGTGCAATGTAGTTATACATGATATTGGGGTTCATTTTGACATAATCATATATGCATGGAATATAATTTACTCCACTTCAGTTCTCAGAACTTTCCCTTTCCCTCTCCTTCCCATGTTTCCTTTCCTCTACTCTACTGGTCTTCCTTCTATTTATTTATATTTTTTAAATTTAGTGTATTATAGGTATTCATAAAGATAAAATCCACTGTGATATATTTATATATGTACATTGCATAATTTTGTCAATCTAATTCCACCATTCTTCTCTTTTCCATCTCCCCTCCCTCCTTCTCAATACCCTTCCTCTGTTCCACTGATCTCCCTTTGATTTTCATGGGATTCCCACTCCATACCACTGCTAATTGAGATTACACTCTCATTTTATTTATATTGGCATACTTAACTCTTAACTCTTTTTATTTTTAAATGGACATATAAAATTATATGTATTTATTGTGTACATTATATTTTCAGATATGTAGGCATTGTAGAATGGCTCAATTGAGTAACATACATGGCCTCACATTATTTATTATTATTATTTCTTTTTGTGGTATGAACGATTGATATCTGTCCTCTTAGTGATTTTCAAAACATGGTACTAAATATAATCACTATATTGTACAATCAGCCTCTTGAACTTATTACTCCTTTCTGAGATTTTTTATCATTTGACCATCTTCTATCCAATTCACAGTTCCAGATCATGAAAACTACAATTACACTCTCTATTTCTATGAGTTAAACTTTTTTAGGTTTTTGCATGTAAATGAAAGCATGTGTTATTGTCTTTCTGTGCCTGCCTGACTCATTTCGCTTAGCATAACATCCTTCAGGGTTATCCATGTTGTTGCAAATAGCAAGATTTTCTTCTTGGTAAAGGCTGAATAGTATTCCATTGCATAAATACACTATTTTTTTAATCATCAGGCAATTATTGATGGACACTATTTCATTTTGTATTCAAACCTTACCTTAAAGCTTAAAGAACTAATATGCTCTAATGTGTGTATATGTGTGCATCAGGGAACACTATAATGAGGACTGGGAGAAGGTGACATTGTACATTTTTCATGGCTTTACCATTAAAATACAGGACATTCTTCAAAATTCTGTAAATTAAATTTATTCTTATTGCATCTGTGGATAAGTTTTGACAGTAGAGTCAATTTGTGCATTGTTACAGTTTAGAGGTGGTGTCCCCCAAAACCTCACGTGTGAGATAATGCAAGAAGATTTGGACAAAAAATGATTAGATTATAGCCTTAACCTCTTCAGTGAATTAATCCTTGATAAGATTAACTGAGTGGCAACTGGAGGCTGGTAGGGTGTGGCTGGAGGAAGTGGTTCATTGGGGGTGTGACTATGGGGTATGTATTTTGTGTTGAAGAATGAAATCTCTCTCTCTTTGCTTTCTGATCATGATGTAAGCTGCTTCCCTCTGCCATGGGCTTCCGCTGTTTTGTTCAGCCTCACCTTGAGCCCCAAGGAATGAAGCCGACCTTCTGTGGACTAAGATCTCCAAAACCAAAACTATGAGCCTTTAAATAAACTTTTCCTCCTCTACAGTTGTTCTGGTGGCTCCTTTTAGTCACAGCAGTGAAAAAGCTGATTAACATCTATATGATATATCATTATTCATTAGTGAATTCTGGTAACACATACTACAACAACAAACAGCAAAGATAGAAATTTATTATCACTTATGTGAATAAGTTCAGTGGCAGGGAGGTCAAAGCTATGCAGATGCAGTCATCAGACCCCTAGGCTTATTCTCCCTGCCCATTTGCTCTAGAAGGAAAATCTAAAAGTATTTATTACCTAAATCAACTCTCTTAAAACAATCTTCCTAGAAATCCAAACCACTCATTTATTTTTGTCTCATTGGCTAGAATTTGTCATGTGTCAACAGTAATGGCAAGAGAAGATACATTTAATAACTAGGTGTATCACACAGACTCATATAAAATGGAATTCCATTGCAAGAAAAAAGTGATATGTTCATCAGCTTTTTGTCACTGTGATCAAAATACCTGACAAGAACAACTTATAGGAAGAAAGGTTTATTTTGGCTCCTTGTTTTAGAGGCTCAGTACATGGTCAGCAGGCTCCAAGGCAGAAACATAGCAGAAGAACATGGCAGTGGAAAGCTGCTCAGCTCATAGTGGTAAGGGGGTGGGGAAGCACAGACAGAAAAGAAGGAGCCAGGGATAGTAAAGCCCTCAAGGTCGTGCTCTCAGTGACCTACTTCCCCCATCTACTTGCCTATAGTTACCACCAGTAGACCATTCGCATTATTAATCCATCAAGTGGGTCTATACAGTAGTGAGCTCACAGCCTACATAGTCCAATCATTTCCCTCTGAACACTGCCACATTGCCTAACACATGCGCTTTTGGGGGACATTCCAGATCCAAGTCATAACAAGGGAAAATAGATTTTGCATGGAAAATGGTAAATTTTACCTTATGTTGACACATTTTGTCTGCAAAGTTCAGAAACTTAACTAAAAGTTATCGAACAATTATGTTTTTGTTCCCTCAAGTAACAATCAATAAATAACAATATAGTAGATTTAGGGTTGAGCATGACTGTGTCCTTCTCAATATTGGCCTGTTCTCTTGGGCAGCTATCCTTATGGTCTAAGATTCAGACTTCTCATGCATGCTGCCGTATGCAGAGGGCAGGAAAAGAGAAGCTTTCTCTAATTTTAAACTAAAAAATTGAAAAACAAAAACACACATCTTCCCTGCAGCTTCCCAGCAGTCTTTACATAATGACTTATTTCCCAGCACTGTGTTCCAAGTTCATGTCTACAGGACTAGCAACATACTTTGCAGGGCCAAAGGCAAAATGAAAGTGCAAGCCTCCTTGCTCAAAATTAAAATTTCAAGGTGAGGGTGGCAGAACATTAAATCAAGCATGAAGACTTCTAACTATGCCCATGAAGTCAGTCCTTTATGCCTGAACAGATCAACTGACAAAGACAGTGAGTTCTGCATGATTGGCTTGAATCTATAAAGATTCACACCCTGGGCTGAATCTTAGCTCCCATGAACAATATGCCCTATACAGAGGAAAGAAAACAAGCAGGATTCTGTTGTAAAGGACAACGATACCAATGCTTGTTGTATAGGGAATTTTAGTTTATCACCTTGGATATTATGATGAATTTGGGATTATAGTCTTTTGGAGGCATAAAATAATGTTGATCCCCAACTATCATAAATCTGCTGAAAACATACCTGATTGCTTAAAAAAAATCTCATACTTAAATGAAAACAATGCGATAAGAACGACTAGCTTTGGTTTTTATTCATTCATAGTCAATGAGGGTAATTAAGAATATGCATAGCTATGCCCCCTTGTGAATTAAATAATTAAGAAGATTACATACTTAAACATGTATCCAGACTGATGAAAATAACAGCTGGGATGACAGACAGGAATTGTGATCAGAATCTCTTTCTGTGGTATATCATAAGACTATGTAAACAGGAGAATATTACAAAGCAGAGACAGTTGTCAGTTGTCAGTGAACTTTTGCTTCTATGGATTTTGAGTTTAGCTTTCCCAAATTAGAATCTGTCTCAAATTGTGAGTAGGTGAGGAGAAGTAAGAAAGAAGGAAATATGACCAATTGAATCTACACTATTTACCAGATCTTTCACTTGGGCTACTCACTTTAACACATACAAACATTTTATAAAGTGGGGCTCGTTCCTTTAATTTTGAAAATAAGAAATACCTCTTTAAGGGTTGGTAAAAGACAGCTGGAACATAACTCCAATTCCAAAGACCAGGCTCTTGCTACTATGCCACTAAACAATGTGACTTTTCAAGTTCCAGACTCATGTTTAGAAATATTTCATCTGAAATTGTTGAAAACTATAATTTAACTGGCACGTTTTTGTCTAAAGAAAATCAGTCTTTTCAAAACAAGTTTTCTTCATCACCTTGAAAAGAAAGAGAAGTTGAATCTTTGCTATAAGTAAGGGTAAACTGAGATGGAAAGAATTCCATAAACGCATCTATAAATGTTCCAGAGAAGATTCAGCAGGGAAGATTATAGGTACCTAGCAAAAATGGACATCATTGCCATTAGGATATGGTTAAAATCTTGACATGTATCTTCAGGATGAAAATGCTGAGGGAAATGAATGAACTTCTGTAGCATCAGCATGAAAAACAGGAGCTAAGGGATATAAAGGAATAAAAGAAGAGTCAAGAATTAGTGGAATGCACATTATGCAGACCTAAAGGAATAAAAACAATATTCTCTAAGCGTGACTTTTACAAAGCATCTGTATGAGAGCTGAGTGACTGGTATATATAAATGTAAATGATAAAAAATGTTTAAGATAAAAGATACATAAAAGCAGTGATTTTTCTCTGTTTTATCAGGCAGATATAGAAAATTGATTTAAACTTAGCATTCTTTATTTTGATTATCTTATTTCTCAATTCTTACATGTAAATTGCTTTCTTTTTCAGGTTTGTTGTCACTTTATAATTTCTAGGCACCTTCAGAAAAGTTTATGCTTGCTTTTTACACCTTAAGCATAACATCATAATAGTCTTACAAAAAGCCTTCATCTTATATTGTAAAATGTTCAAAACTCTCACAATTGGGCCTATTTCTGTTGTGTTCTTTACTTTTCCTCTGCCTCTTTTTTTTCTTTTTATTAATTCTTGCTGTTATGTCTGTTTACTTTGATTATCTATTTGAAAATTGACTGAAACAGTAATTTGAAGCATAGGGTAACATTATCCTTCTCTGAAAAGAGAACATGGTATTTTTGTTTCCAAGGTATATACACACGATGGTAATCTGGAAACAGTGCTTTTCAGTTCCAGGCTTGAGGTTTACTTTACTATTAAAGGGTGTGAACCAAGGAGTAAAAGTAAATGTTTTGTTGTTTGTTTGGGTTTGGTTTTGGTATTGATTTGGTCTTGACTTCCATGGCTCATAGTTGTTTGTGGTCCAATCGTAAGACTCAATTTTTATCAGACTTCAGACATTGCCAGGACACAGACTTCAATTTCTGTGCCCTGAATTTTCCAGGAAGTCCCAAAACACTGAAAACCCACCCAGTGTCTCTTAATGATAAGCAAAGGCCCCTAAGACTGATCTGTCTGTAGTGTCCTGCTCCTGTTTTTGGGATCCTGGCATCTTCTGGATTTTAGCCTTCATAATTACTTACTGTTGGGTTAGCTTCTTGATAGTTTTATAGAAGATGCAATTTTTATTTCATTCACCTTTAAATAAAAATATCTTGAGTAAAGCAGTTGACCCAAATTATGTAGCCTGTAATTACCTGAAGCAATAGCCTTCATTTTCTGTTGCAAAATGTTCAAAACTCTAAGATGTAGTAAAACTTAAAAACTAGAAACTTCATGAATACTTTTATATTCTGATTTTTATTACCTTAATTTTCTTTCTTTATCCAGATTATAAATTCACCAAAAGTGTGTATCTTGTTGCATGAACTCCCCATAGTGATTTCCGTGCATGGCCTAACACTGAGTGGACACTTAACAAATGAGTTGAATAAGTGAATTGGTGAATGCAGCATGTTAGGTCATAATTGAATGATGACATTTCCCCATCCAACAACCTAGAAAACTAAAGTAAATCATCAGTAAAAGTTTTCTACTTTTATTACAAAGGGGGAAAAAAAGCCAATTGAACAAACCAGTAGCAATACACTCACATCCCAAATGTCTTTTCTTTTTACTTTGTCTCTAGGTATACCTGTCTCAGTTTCTGTTTTTGAGATGAGGGTCACCTTCATATTTCTGAGAAATTTTAGAGCTTTTTTCAGCAAACTCTAGGTGAGATCTTGTCTCCTTTGAATCCACTCACTTCATCCTACCATCCTCAACATGCTCTCTACTGGGTCCACCCTGATGCAGAACTGAGAGCATATCTTTATTTCCTTAGCCAAACATACTCTTATGGGCATGTATGTTTGTAGGTAATAGAGATCATACTATACATGAAAATTTATATCCTACTGTTTTCTCACCTGATATTTTATTATGAATTTTTTTATGTAATGAAATACTACCTAAAGCATAAAAGCTGTGCATTGTAGTAATTAGAGGAGATGCATCTTATTTTGCCTTAATCATTCTTTTATTGTGAGAAAATTTAAACTGTTTCCTATTCTGAAATTACTGTGCAATAAATATATTGATACATAAATCTTTGTTCAATTTTATTTGTTTTACTAGCATGAAATTATTTCTTTGGGGGAATTAAAGCTAATTATTATATGAACTTGTTGAAAAAATTAAATACATATTCCAAAGTACTTTTACTATAGGGTTTTGATAATGCCAGTTTTGTGCTATACTTGGAAAAATTCTTAAAAATTCCTAATCACAGCTGAGCATGGTGGTGCATGCCTGCAATCCCAGCACTTTGGGAGGCTCAGACTGGAGAATCACAAGTTTAAAGCTAGCCTCAACAACAGTGAGGTGCTAAGCAACTCAGTGAGACCCTGTCTCTACACAAAACACAAAAAAGGGCTGGAGATGTGGCTCAGTGGTTGAGTACCCCTGATTTCAATCCCTAGTACCAAAAAATAAAAATAAAAAAATTCCTCATTGCATGGATTAAACCAAACATTATTGTTCCAATGTACATTATTTTGGCTATAAGTGAAATATTTTGTCATGTTTGGCCTGATAAAATAATCTATAACTTTGTGTTTCACAATGAAACACATTGTTCAAGTGAATGGATCATGAAATATAGTCTATTATCTTTTCATAAAGATTTAATTGCCAAAAGATCTTCATTGTGTTCCTCAGTGCCTGTGTGGTGGATGGGAAATAAAAAGGGATACTGACTTTGTCTGAAAGCCTAATTATCTTCAAAAAGGGCACATAGTCATGAAAAACCATTAGAGGAAAACAGGCATCAGGTTTAGAATGTGAACAAAAACCATGTGCACTGGACCACAGACTTTTCTAGAAATAAAGGGGAACAAATATCAGTAAGAATGGTTTTATAAAAGCCAAAGAAAGGATGTGTTTCAGGCTGCCTGAACATGGAGAGGAAGACTGACTCGAGTGACCTTGCTTCTTCTCTCTGAAAATGTATTATCTAAGATTTAACTCTCAGATCTGAAATGTACTGAAGAGTGTAAGGATGCAAAAAGTTAGGCTAGTATGTAACTGTATATTATGTGAGGGGTGTGTGTGTGTGAGAGAGAGAGAGTGCATAAATGTTCTTACACTTTCTTCCTTAAGTTTTCATGTTTGATTATAATTTTTCCATACTGTTAAAAGAACAAAAATTTAATTTAAATAAAAAGGAAAAAGATAAAGGTTTAAATTAGACTTAAATCTTAGCTCTATCATTTTTTAATTTTTTTGTGATTAGGCTGATTTCCATTCTTCTCTAAGATTCAGTTTCCTTAGGTTAAGGAACGGGGTGTGGTGGCACAGGCCTGTTATGCCAGAGGCACAGGAGGCTGAGGCAGGAGGATCACAAGTTCAAAACCAGTCTCATAGGCTATAGCCAGAGGCCATAGGTAACTTAAGGAGACACTGTCTCAAAATAAAAAATAAAGAGAGCTGGTGATGTATCTCAGTGTTTAAGCACTCCTGGGTTCAGCCCTGGTAGCAAAAATTCTTTTAAAAAAATAGTTTAGGAAATTATCTTTCCCTTTCATAGAGGATTGCTTTGATGATCAACTATGACAGATAAAATGAATTCTAAGATTTGAGTATTTAGCTCAAAAAACACAAGACTTATTTTCTTTCAATTGGTCAGAAAACTACATTCCTTGGGTAAGTGGTTGTTTACTGTGTATAAGAGTTAAGATCTGATTTATTAACACAGGGTCTGAAGAGATAGGAGGAAGATTTTAAGCCATTCCATAAAGAAAAAGGCACATAATGCATTAGACTATGGGCTCATGGAGTTTGTCTGCTTATTCTTAAATGTCAAGTTAAATCCTTCTTGAAAGTGATCAGAATGACCCATCACTTTGACGTGGTGACAGCCCAAAAATCATGATCACAGGGATGGATAATATTTTTCAAACAATCACATTTGTGGGGTGCTGAGCACTCCCTCTGCCTGAGACAAAGGCTACACAGTGGCTGGAATTCAGAGCAGAGTCTGAGCATCAGCAGGTATTTCTGACACATCACGTACCTTTGGAACAGCATGGTCCTCTTTGATAACAGATGATACAAAAGCATCCTTCCTACTGGGAGAGGTGGCTAGATAGAGAGCTACTCTGAAAGGGAAGAAAGGCAGATCCCATCAAAGATATCTCAGCTGAGTCTACACTTACCTACATTTCTTTCAGCAAAAATAAAAATATTTGTCTTCCATAGGATCAAATCATCAGAGGTTTACCATTGTTTAATTGGGCAAATTCCATTTTGTATAATTTCTATCCTTGCCTCCAGAGCTATGGGGATTCTGAGGCAATGTCAGTATTTTTAAACTTTTGTTTGAAGAAAAAATACATATGACTGTGGCTTTCATTTTCTCTATAGAATCCTTCATGATCAAACATTTGAGAGAGCCAAGCTAAAAACATGCAGATAATCTTCTTTTATAACTCTCCTGCCCTTCCGTTAAAATGTCATCTATATCATCAATCTGTTTTTGCTCTTCAATCTTTCCATTTGAAGGAACCATTGCTTCAATTCCCTCCTGTGCTTCCTGTCCATTCTTGAGGCTAAAAATCATTCTGGAATCCTACATCATAAAAATACTATGTTTTGATCTTTTTCTTCTTTTTAACCACAACAGTAAACCGGTTGAAGTATGAGCTTGGGAGTCCAGCAGATCTAGGAGTGGGTCTCTACTTTTGTTCTTACAATCTGTGACTTTATTTATTTGAGATCCTGGGGCTTAGTTTCCTCTTATGTAAAATGAAGATGATGACTGTACATGCATCAGAAGACTGTGAGGATTAACTCAATGTGGACTACAACTGGCAAGGCAGAGTCTCCATCACACCTGTGCATTCTTTTCCTGAATTCACCATGACAATTCTTCATCAATTCTTTATCATTTTCCTTGTACTTCCTAGAGTGCAAGGAAGTTTCTGGTTGGCCTTGTTCATTGATCTACCCATGATACCTAGAGTAATGCTTGGCATATAACAAGTACTCAACAAATATTTTGTAGAAGGGATGAATAAAATAGATGAATGATCTCTAAAATTTCTATGTTGTTTCCTGCCCTTCACCTCCTGGAAAGCAATGCTTAAGAGCCAACCTGCCTGTCATTGAATCTCAGGTCTGCCCCCTCACTAGTTGTAAAACCAAAGGCAAATTTCTTCACTCTTTTCATCTCAGTTTCTTCATTTGCAAAATGTGGATGATAACAATAGTGCCTATTTCCTAGGCTTATGAGGTTATGAGATTTAAGTTAATATTTAAATGACAGTGCAGTACAAGTTACATTAGGAACACAAGCAAATCTTTGCCATAATAGTCTGACTGTCAGAATTTTGTGCATTGTCATTTAGAGCATTTTCTGTCTTAGATGGATTTCTATGGTTTGTCATGTCTCTGTATTACCATTCTTAATCCAATTCTCCAAATTGCACCATGAGCCTAACACATACTAACTGTTCAACATATGGACTTCAAATGAGTGTTCCTTCTTGTGCTTAAACAACTCCCCCAAAGGTGGCCTGTCAATCATGTCCATTCTCATTGCCCAAGCACCTTCCTCTTTCTTTGGCATCCAATTTTTCATTTCCAGTAGCCACTCAGAAAACTTGCTGCATGGGTTTATGGTCGCCTCATAAAACATCCATTACAATGACTATTTTCACCATCTCCTACATTTCCCATCTTATTATTGACATTAAAATTACCAATACTGCTCTCTGACTCTATAATTGTGAAATTTTTACTTTAATACCTCTTCTCTGACCTTAAGCAAATTACTTAATCTTGCTATACCTTCATTTCCTTGTCTATAAAATGGAAATAATATCAGGAGCCTTCAGCATTTACTGTAGTGTCTGTGTTTTGTGAATCCATTCATGTAACAGATTGCTTGGGACAATGTTTAACCCTTAATGTTCAGTAAATCTTACCTAATGTTAATATTTTTGTTGTTGAAATACAGCCTGTTCTCTAATGCACAAGTTTTAACTGATTATATCTGGGTTTAGAACTCAGATAGGTACCTGTTTAATATTTGACTAGCACACTGATTGTTCCCAACCAGGGAATATGAACATGAGGATTTATCCTCCCTCTGTAAATTGAAGTGTGGGGTCTCTGTAGATCAGCGTGCCAAGAAAGTATTTTACACATCGAATCCTGACCTGATAAATATGTATGACTTCCTGCATGCTTAAAACATTATGCTTTCATCAGTGAAAGCAAAATGTACACATTCCTGTACATAGTCCTGGTGTTTGGTACTACTTTATGTTTACCACACTGATTCTTTTTGTGAGTGGCTTCTTCCTACTGGAATGTTCTTTCACTGACTCAATTTCATTATGAAAATCAAAATCAAATGGAATTTTTTTCTATTCCATCTTGAACATCCCTTCCCTTTTGGGTTTTTCATATATACCACATGCAAAGTTCTTTCTTTCATTTTCTGTTCTGTTCTTTCTTTTTCTTTTCCTTTAGTAATGGCAATTAAACCTAGGGCCTCACACATTCTAGGCAAGTGCTTTACCACTTAGATACATTCACAGCTCTTTAAATTTTCTTTTTTTTTAATTGTGAGACAGTTCACTAAGTTGCTCAGGCTGACCTGTGACTTGTGATATTCCTGCCTCAGCTGGGTTAATTTGAATTGTCAACTTGATTGGATTAAGAGATGCTGAAGATTTAGAGGCTTCTGGGTGTGTCAGTGAGGTATGTCTAAGAATGATTGGCATGTGGAATAGCAAACTGAAGTGAAGACCCTCCCTAAGTACTGACAGCACTGTCCAATAGGTTGGAGACTTGAGTGGAATAAAAATTGGAAGAACAAGAAAGCAGCAGCAGATGCAAGCTTGATCCTTCTTGAATGGGTTCTTGATTGCTGCTGATATTGCCTAAGGACCTCAAACTGTTGCTCCTTCACTCTTCCAAAGTAGAGTCTGCCAGTGGTTCTCCAGGGAGTTTACAGAAGCCTTTAATCTTGAACTGCGGTAGCATCATTGATTCCTCTTGTTCTGAGGTTTCAGCTTCTTGAACAACACAGCTACTGCTTCTTCTAGCTCTCTAGCCTGCAGATGGCCATTGTGGACTATCCAGCTTTTGGTTGTGTATGCCAATCTAATAAATCCCCTTTTTATACCTCCTGTTAGTTCTGTTCCTCTAGAGAACCCTGACTAATACATTGGGGTTAGAAGCATGTATTACCATACCTGGCTACACTGCACAAACATATTTTTTTCATTTTCAGTATTTATCCACATGTCTGCTTTCTCAGACAAAATTTAATAGTTCATGATATAATCACTCCCATATCCATAATAGATAGCACAAACGTTCCTGTGTAAGTGTCCAATAAATGCTTACTGACGCAAACTGTATTTTCAAGATTAGATACTATCAATGATAAAAAAGGTTTGTTGATGTGCATTGTCTTATTTACGATACAATGGTAGAACAAGATTGCTGGAGAATCTACTGAGTAATTTTAATACTAAGGTGATTCATCTGTTTTCATAAGTGCAGAATAATCTCAGATGTCTGAAGCTTGATTAAGATTTAGAAATGAAGTAGAAAGAATTTATGTGCTGAAAGGGAAAAGCAAGTGTGAGTGAATGATGCTGAAGGTCCTTTGAGAGATTACACTCTAGTAGTGGATTCGGGGCATAGTCCTGAGCAAAGATTATTCCATTAAAAATTAATAAGGTATAGATATTAATAAGCAACATAAAAGACAAAAAGGCAATAAGCTATGGGATTTCATATATAATTTGATTTGGAGGTAAGTCTAAGTGGCAGTGTGCCATGTGTTTGCAGGGAGAGTTTCCAATGCTGGTAATCCACATGGCCAGCCTGGTGCCTTGGTGCTTTGGAAGGGGTAGTGGCCCAGATTTGTTGGCAGAGATACCTCCCCAGGCATATTCAATCACACAGTTGAGAGCTGCCTGCCACCATCACAGGATCAGAGTTTCATCGACCAAAATCAGGACTGAGTTTGTCAAGTCCTAATGTTCTTCCAACAAAATCTGGACAGGAAAATTTAGATAGAGCAGTTTCCAAATGTAGGCATTCTTATAATCCACATGGTTTTCTGTCCTCCCTTTTCCATTCATTTTTCTGAGTCTTACTCTTGTATTCTAGATTTTACTTTACTTGTACACTTTATTGTATTATTGCCATTCCGTAGAGCAGAAACCAGGGTCAAACTTATCATTCTTATCCTCACACCTCTGACATTTTAGCTGCTTGTTCTGTCTTCAGTATATATATCTGGATTCTTTTGTGGATAGGTTATTCCCATTTTCCAATAAATGTGTGCTTTTATTGATTAAGGAATCAATTCCCATTGAGCTTGTGCCTGCCATTATGTTAGGCAAAGGGAACACAGTGTTGAGGAGACAGATTAGCCCCAGTCCATGGGGGCTTATGTCCTAGTTCCTGATCACAGGAATGGGCATTGTGAATAACAGCTGAAGTTTGCAAAAGGTTCAAGATGCAGAAGTGCTTACATGTGTTCCTGGTTACCTTTATTTCTAGACCTATGTCTTCAGGTGTCTAGTATGTTCCATGAAGTGAATAAGGGTACCAAGGGCACGTCATGGCTCCTCAGGCTATACTCACTGCTCTAGTTGGATCTAGCCCTCTAAGCTAAAAGGCTCGTTACTCAGTCTTTGTTCTTGCTGCTTCCAACCAAACTTGGCTGTATAATTTGGTCTCAATCATCCAAGTGCCTGATGTTAGTTAGAGATTCATACCTAATGCTTGGGCAATAGCTCAAACCTGATCCTCTCCCCTTTGTTTCTTTGATTTACTCTCTGCACTATAATTCAGTATCTCCTTAAGACTAAATTGACTTCTTCCTTGGGCAAAAGTCCACCAACGTGGCATAGTCCTTAGAATTCTATGTGTGAATCTGCATGCAACCTTGCCCGTGGTATCCCATTTTGTTTAAGTCTGGCCTCGTGTTTAGGTCTAAAACAGTCACTGTGCAGACTTTTCAACCACTTTACTGCTGTGGGCAATGTAATGTGCTTGAAATATGGAGGACAGACATTTTACCCTTTTCACTGCCCTTTCTGTTATTAATAATCACCATGACTTTTCAAAGTCTCACCCTTCTCTTTCTACCCGTCTCTCCCTGGAAGTGTCCTGTCTCCTGTCTAATTAATGACTGTAGTTTACAGACAGTGCAGCTGTCTACACATATGGTTCATTACCCTTAAGACAGAAAACGATGTAAGAGTTGAAGGTTTCTTTCTCAGGGTTCTTTGGGCAACTATGAAAGATGAAATCATTAATGTGACTTTTAACTACAATAGGGCCTTGTGGTGTTGCATTATCCAGTTGTAGTTCTAGTGTACAGACTTGAGGCATTATGGCCTTTAAATCAGGGTTTATTAGCTTATATTTATAGCCAAATTTGCTTGGTACCAGAGAAAACTGAAAAATAATAATAAAACACTTTGCATTGTATCTGAGCATTCTAAATGTCTCCGATAAACTAACAACAATAAAAGAAATTAATTAGAAGAACAGTGTTGGTTCTTTCCTAGAAAGAGCACAGGCTGATTATCAGAGCAGTGGGAATGTTTAGGAGCAGGGTGACATTTATAAGCCTGAAAAGAGGGATTTCTTTGGTGCTCCAGGGTTATTTTCATTTGTTCATGTGACACATATTTATCGATATTGTTGGCCAGATTCTGATCTAGGTATTGAGTACTAATAATAGTGATGAAGAAATATTCTTTGCTCTCTAAGAAATTAGGTGATCACTTTACTGTTTGACTACTAATCTGATGATTCTTTTGCCCACTTCTCTGTCCAGCTTCTTCCATCTCATACGAATTCCTGGTAATTGTGATGGGTTTTAAATAGACTCCATCAAGTCCCTGCTTTTAGTGTCGGCAGTTCTTCAAGGTGGACTGTGGCTGCTGACAGGTCCTGAGCCATGCTGGAGGCTGGGTGGTGCAGTCACTCACTCTCCCACATGCCAGTGAGTGGAAGTGAGCCTGTGTGTCTGGGGTGGCCCTGAGAAACAGGTGCTAGTCAAGAAATCATATTGTCCTTCACTGTCTTGGTTTTTTTTTTGTTGTTGTTCTGTTTTGTTTTGGTACCAGGGATTGAACTCAGGGGCACTTGACCAGTGAGACACATCCCCAGCCCTATTTTGTTTTTTGTTTTGGTACTGAGGATTGAACTCAGGGGTACTCGACCACTGAGCCACATCCCCAGCCCTATTTTGTGTTTTATGTAGAGACAGAGTCTCACTGAGTTGCTTAGTGCCTCGCCATTGCTGAGGCTGGCTTTGAACTCGCGATTCTCCTGTCTCAGCCTCCCTAAGTGCTGGGATTACAGGCTTGAGCCACTGCGCCCGGCTCCTATTTTGTGTTTTATGTAGAGACAGGGTCTCACTGAGTTGCTTAGTGCCTCGTCCTTGCTAAGGCTGGCTTTGAACTTGGGATCCTCCTGTCTCAGCCTCCCAAAGTGCTGGGATTATAGGCTTGTGCCACCATGCCCCGCTTTGTTTGTTTTCTCTCTGGTTCCTTACCTTCCAAACTGTTTTTTATTGAAGTCAAATTTAAACCTTCCGCTGTGACAGGACTTCAGCACTCTGAGCTCCAGCTTCTGGCCCAAGAGTTCAGATCTGTTTCTGTCCCATGATCCACTCCTTTTGCTGTCTTTCATTTGTTATTTTTCTCTCTGTTTATCGTTTATATGAGGATTTTAAAATCTAGATTCCCCAGTCCTTAAAGAGCGTATGGATAGACACAAGGCTCCCTGGAATTGTAATAAAATGGTAGGAGAGAGCTCTTGGCTTGCTTCACATTGTTAAAGTGACTCTGAAACATCCTCTAATTACAATTTGAATTTCTTTTCACTCAACACTTTTGCTTTCTCTAATAAGTCACCAGAGCACAACAATCACAGCCATATTAATACAAATCACTCTTAAACTGTATTTCCAGATTACACTTGTCTCCTGCCCAATTTCAGACCTAATAGGACATCTTCCTCTTTGGAGTCTCACAGTCTTTGCATGTCCAATTGTTCTATTGTTCTCCTTCCAGAACTCTTTTTTCCCCTTTCATCACTTTTTAAAATCTTTTGCTTTCTCTGATATTTTCTGGATATAATGCTATCCTCAGCCAAGATGTATAAAAGAGAGAAATTGAACTTAACTCTTTTTCTCATCATTACTTTATACCAGTTTGTAAATACCATATGTTATGCTTATTTTTATACCTAATCATAATCTCCTTGCTTCTGTATCCTGTGGTACTGCTACTGACTTACCTAAAAACTTTTTAAGACTCTAAGCTTCTTAGCCACTCACCTGTCTATTTCTGAGACTTTCTGAAATGTCTTCTGTGTAGAGGCCATAGAGATATTTCTAAAATGCATAGGCAAACACATCAGTAAATTTATTTATTTAAATTACTTTATTGCCCATGTTTTCTATAGGGTGGGATAAAGTGTAAATTTCATTAGCATGATCCACATTGCATCCTATGATCTGAATCAGACCTGTTTCCCAAATCAATTTCTTGGTTATTACCTGTGTTTTATGGGGTCTCCAATGTTTTAGTGTCTTGTTTTTATTCCTGACCTATATGGTACAGTGCCCTCTCACTGAGGGGGAGACTTATTTCTTCATTCCTTGACTTTATGTCCAACCATGTGACATGCTTGGGTTAACAACATATGTGGCACAAGTAGTATCCTGAAACTACATGTATTGCTAGCCTGATTCATTAGTGTGTCCACCACCACCATGGGCAGGGCATGACTAGACTATCCTGCTGGCCCTGGAGGGAGCAGGATGTTCAAGTGGAGTAGAGTTGCCTCAGATGAGTTTCTCTAGCCAAACATTGCTTAGAGCAGAGATTCTGAAAATGAGTGAGCAAGTCCAGATGGCATAACCAGATTCTCAAAGTCTATTTTCATGTACCTTTGAGTTTTGGTGTAGTCTATTATATATCAAAAGTAAGCAGATACATTTCCATAAAGCTTTCTTTACAGAGGATCTATTTAACTGCCAAGTGCTACCCATAAATACCAACTTCTCAGCCTTTACTTTTATGATTTGTCACTTTGTTTTTCTTCAAATTCTTGTCTACCTAGTGAATTCTTACTTCTACTTTGAGATTCAAATCAAACATTAATTCTTCATTGAAGCTTTCTGTGAATCTGTCAAGAAAGTTATCATTGTTTCTCCTTTGGCCTTATGGTACTTTGCATGTAATAAACTGTATATTTGCATCTTATCACATATATTGTCCCTATTCATATGCCTGAACACCCAAAGGGCAGGACTGTCTGTTATTTAACTTTGGGCAAGATCAGGAAAGCCTTTATAGAGAAAGATATATTTGAACAGAAGAGAATGGAAATGAACAGGTAGGCAGGAGGTAGCTTAGGAAAACCTTCAATAGGGGCTAATGAAGTAGAAATGGTGAATAAGTAATCACATTTTCCTTGATGTTCCTCCTTCTTCCTGGGTGCAATGGAACCTGTTGTTTGGTGTAGTTAGAACTACTCCGAAGTCTTGATTCTGGCTGTGGCCTGAAGCACTGTGTTTTTTTCCCTCTGGGCAGCAGAACCATGTGCTGCATGGTTAGCACCTGCTATGCTCTGGGCGTTCTGTCCAGCTGTCCAGTCTGTGAGAGATGGTGACATTTACAACTGTTACAAGGCAATTGTCCTGGATGCTTTCCACAGTACCATCCAGGTCCAAGTGGCTACCATCTGGCCAGGCATCTGCTCAGCCACTGGGAGGGCTTTGAATGCAGCAACATGCCCATGGTGAAGACATTGCTCTCTGGCCTTTAGGGGAAGAGAACACATTGCATTTCCACCCATGCAAGGGAGGCACATTGAAAGGAACTAAAAGGAGCCCTTTCCACTGTGGTAGTGATCCTTCACAGCTTTCAGGATGGAGGCCCTTGACAATATATTTACAATGCATTTGATGAAAATGCAACCTTTGGAGCCAGACTGTCTGGGTTCCAGTCCTGGTTGCTTCACTTTATTATGTGACCTTGAAGCAAGTCTAGTGCCAAGCCCATCTTCAATAGATAGCCTCTATTTTTATTTTTAGATACAATTTTCTACTAGGATTTCATTGCAGTGTCCTTCAATGATGCTCAAGCGTTATTCCAGGTCATATTTGCCTTAAATCATAACCATGCTGAATACCTGTATTTCTGTAGATTTGTGATGCTTGCTGATACATCTGGGCATGTGAACATGATATTCTATCTGTTGGTACACTCACTTCCTCTTTATCAATGGACTGCCCCAACATTTCAGACACCTTCCAGTTGTCATTTCCTCCTGGAAGCCATTCTTGATTACATGCAATTTACAGATTGCCATATCTCTCTGTATGAAGACGGATGAATTAATAAAGTGCATATGCATCAGATCTCTATTGCTCTCATTTATTGAATCAATAAACAGTAAAATGAAGCGTTTTATTACCTTTTTAGAAAAAGAGAAACTTCTCTTCTTTCTTGTTTAGATATGAATTGTAGCCCAGAAGGCAGAGAATTGAAAAACCAATCCTAGAGAAGGAGATCAGCACAATTACATGCTACCTCCATATCCCGGTCTCCTTCTGTCTGTGATTATCTATAGCCAAAGTAACCAGCTGGAAAAGGCTATATTTAGGAAATTGATGTTATCGATCCAATATAAAGATTTGCTTGACTGAATCCAACTATTTTTAAGACTGATTATTGTTAAACAAAATTATGGTTACATGCAATTACTGAATTTAGGAATAAAGATTAAGCTATTTGGCCTCTAGAAACTCTTTCTTTTTTCTGAAGATGAGTCCAGACATGATCTTAGTTAGACAAATTGTCTAGTTTGTGTAATTTGAAGAACTATATAGAGTTTATTCTCCAGAACAAAGTTTCTTTCCAGCATGAGATCAGACCTAAGATTCTCACCACTTTCACCGGTGTTTGAGTGAGTTACAGTTCTAAAAAGTTTCTTTAGAAAGATAAACTTGTCAACTGAAATGGGTAGTATCTTAACAAACACAATTAAAATAACAATAAACATTAACATACTTGTTCATTTGACAGACATTTCTTGCTTATCTAATATGCACTAAATATGTGTTTGTTGATAAATATTCAGGAAAAAAACATGATCCAAACAAATAGATTATTTCCCTCTAGAACTTCTAAAATCTTCTAGAGACAAAGAAACCAATGAATGAACATAATAAATAAGCAGAATGTAAAGACTGTCAGAAGGCAAAAATGTTAGGAAGAAATTAAGCCAATTAAGATACAAATGCTTATGCTTTACACAGCCCTTCAAACATAGTCTCATTTGATTAGTTCTAGTAACCCATTCTTGTTTTTTGAGCTTGAATCTCTTCCAGACCAATCCAAAACACCCTGGATTCTAATCTACAGCTTAGAGCATTCTCACCGTGGTCTTGACCCCTAATGACAAATGCAGTGTGGAAAGAAGCTTTTGGTGATGGAACACTGAGTTAATAAAAACATACTGACCCTGGGACTGGGGCAGGCAGGATCTGAGTGAGAGAAGTGCTCCAAACCAGGGTTCAGGTTGGAGCTTAGAACCAGGATGTTATCTAAAGGACTGAGGAGCAAAGGTGGCAGGAAAAGTGAGATTCATTCAAAAGCAAATTTAGAGGAATTATAAAAATTTCTCAAGTGTTCAAAAATAATTCAGTTATTCATATAGATCTATGATTTAGTCTGTCTCTTGGAAAAGATCTGGTCTTCTCCTAGCACATATTATTAATAATAAAAGTGCTAATAATAATTATATTTTTATTCTATTTTGTTGGGTACTATATGATCCATTTGCTACATGTAATTTAATCCTCCAAAGAACCACTTGAGGTAATATGACACTTTTAAGAAGCTACAATTTGAGAAAAATCATTTGATATTACCAATTTTAGGGTTAATAAAAGGAAAGTTCTAGAGGTTCTAGAGCTGACTATGAATGTACACTGAATAGTTTTGTACCTTCATTAAGTTTCTTCATATATACAAAATCGAGTTAATAAACTTACATTAAGGAGTTGTGATAAAACTCGATTATGCACAAAATAAACTGGGGTCTGGTATATTGTACATATCCAAGATATTTTTGTAACTATTAATCATTTTGTGTTCCTGCATCTATGTTTACATAGCTGGGTCTGGTTCATAGTACATAGCAGAACCGCTGCTCCTTGTGATCTAGGGAAAATGAGGTGTTGAATAATGACCACAAAATCTTATTGAGTGCAATTCATTAATAGTTATGGCTAGATACCAAAGAGAGGCTGACAATAAATTAGTATTCATGATGCCATTTGTCTTCCTATTTATTAAAGGCTGTCTTGAAATTGACGCTGTTAGTTGGTTTCCTGTTTTCTGTTTTGGTGTCTTTGCAGGCAGGACATTAATTTCATAAGTACTTTGAATATTTTCTTACAATAAATAGAACAGCCTCTAGATACTGAGCCATGAAATCTCTGTACATGAGGTTCATAGCCAACTTGTTGTGCGAGCTGAAGCAAATCACTTCTCCTTGGTGGATAAAACATATTATGTTCTTTGTCAAATATATGGTTTACAAGATTTTGTCTAAAACTGGGGAGTACCTTTTCATTATCTTCATGGTGTCTTTTGATAGGAATAAAAATAGAGAAGTCCAAATTATCTGTATTTTTATGAATATTGCTTTTGTTTTCTAAGAACTTTACTCATACCCTAAAACTCAAAACTTTCCTCTGTAAATTTGGTAGTTCTAGCGTTTGTGTTTACATTAATGATCAATCTTAAATTATTTTTGTGGGGCAATGCAACTCCTTTCCTCACAGTATAAAGATAGCAATAAAACCCTAGTAACTTTGTCTTCTGTCTCTGTCACCCCAAAATTGGGAGACACGGTACTAGCTTCAAGCTCTTCTACTTTCCCTTTTTTCTTCTCTAGACTGCCATTCTTTTTCCATTCTCTTTCTAGACATGGTATATTTGATGACCACTTTGCATATAAATTTACTATATTCTTCCTGGACAGTTTTTATTTGATTGAACTCAGGCCACCTTGTCTTAGAGTCTTAGATGGTCCCAGACTCTCAACCTTTGCTTACAGAGATCTCCGGTTTCTTTTTTCAGATGACCAATTAACAGAGCATAGGTTATTTAAATTTAATTCTTGGAAAGTGTCAATATTCCTTTTATATTTGAACACTTGACTTCCTTAACACCATCTCGTTCTCAGGGAAGAAATGTGCTGGTCTTTTATTTTCTGTGAGTACAGAGGAAAAGAAAGACACTGAAATGGCTGAGCCAGGCACCAGCGATTCAAGAGGCTGCAAATGTCAACCCAGATAAGGGGGTGAAGATGGTCAGAACTACTGAAATAAGAGGTTTATTGTTCCATGGTGATAGAGCATATATTAATCAAGTCATAGCTAGTTTTTGAGATGTCAATGTAGGGTATTAGGCATTATAATTATAATCAAAATATAGAAGGGAAGGCATGTAGCTCAATGACTTGGTAATTGATTGAACATTGTTTAATCCATATAATGTTAAGGATATAACAACAACAACAATATAATGATAGAAAACTTAAAACTAAACACACACACACACACACACACACACAAACACACACACACCTTTCCTGAAAGATGGATCAGATTCAAAGAAAATTGATATTGTACCTGTTACTAGAACTGAATCCCGAAGCCCTGATTAATGGGTAAAGAATGAAAGGAATTTGAAAATAAAAAGTGACTTTTACCTTCAAATTGGTCCTCTCCTCCTTAACCTAGGCAGTGTGTGATAAGATGCTGTGGCAAAAAAAAAAAAAAAAAAAAAAGGGATGGTTTATAGGATAGGAGCCAATGACTGTGCCTGATTTTAATATTGCTCTTAGGGGGGTATACATTGTATCTGTGTAGGTAATCAATGGCTTGATTATAATGGAAATTATATTGGTATTTAAAAAAATTTTAGTTGTAGATGGACACAAATATCTTTATTTTATTTATTTATTTTTATGTGGTGCTGAGGATGGAACACAGTGCCTCCTGCATGCAAGGCATACGATCTACCACTGAGCTACAATCAAAGCCACAACTTCAGCCAGATATTAAAGAACATAAAAATGATCTCTAACTTGGGTGTTTTCTCTGTACTGCTTACCCAGAAAGCTTCTCAAAGGGCCCAGCGGAATAAAACATAGTGATCTGATTAACCTATTTATTCTTCTCTCTCTCTCATTTAACACATTAGATCCTGGAAATACTTCTTCTCTATATCTATCTGTTTCTTGTTGCTGTGTGATTCCCAGTGGATTATACAATCAAGTTCATCAAAGGGTGATGACTTGATTTTGTAACTCAAATGTAAGGATTAGATTGTTATGAATAGTTGAAGTTATTTATCAGTAGTTTTTGAATGTTAATAATGATTTAGAATAATAATGAAAATAAATCAAAATTAAAATATATGCTTCTACAAAATTCAATGTGGTATTGAGACAGAGCACTATGCCCTTCTGCTTTAACAATGGTGAATAGCATTATACTTGGTCAGGGAGCCACACTCTTGTAAAACTTTATTAGTGTTCAAGATCATTAACGGAAGGCAGAGGGGAAAAAGAAGTAAATATAAACTGTCAGTTTTAGACAGTCAGAGACAAGTTCATTGAGCTGTAAATTAAATCAAATGCCACAAAATATGCAGATTGTAAAAATGTCCATTCTCTGCAAAGCTGTTAAACTTTAAAAGGTCTTTTCAATTAAAATGACTGAGATGAGTACTATGTCATGTTGTGTGGAAGGAGCTTGCCTAACAGAGATGATGGGTATGGGAAAATGGGTGAGGGATAGCTTTTAAAGTATACAAAAATATTCACTGGCAACGGGTATATGCTTAACCTTCCAACTACAAGTTCAAGTTTCTTATCTTCTTGTTAATCTTGTGCATGTATTATTGCATTTTTGAGGATTTTTTAATAATTATTTTCACATCTGTTCTAATTTTGCCATCTGCTTTGTGCCTTCTTTGTCTTTCAACCTGACCCTAGTTTTGGGTTGTGAATAAATGTATTATTGCATCCATATTTGAGGTCTCAGGGTGAAGGATTTTGTTGAGTACTATGTTCCACATTTTACGGTAGTTATGGTAAACAGGGAAGTAGGACCCCATGTCTGTCTGATAGGATGCACATGGGATGTCTCTCCAAGATTGCATCTGGAGGTGAAATGGTCAAATCTTTGCAAATGCCCTCCCATCTATTACTCTGATTGCTTAACCCAAAACATATATTTTTCCCTAATTTTTAAGAAAGGGAGAATGAAGAAAAAGGGAAGAAGGAAGGAAGAGAAAGTTAAAAGAGAGAGAACATACCACAATAAAAGCCCAATAAACAAAAAGCTACAACCCCCACACAAAAAACTTGTCCTCTCAGCAATCTATATAATTATTTTTCCTATAAGTCTAAACAGACTTTTATCTTTCTCAAAGGAAGACAGTGTTCAGTCAGCCGGTGCTTCCTCAGGGGTTTTGGATAATGTCTATTTTACTTTTAGTATGTACTGATCCTGCAATCAACAGATTAAGTTCCCATACACCATGTCTAAACAGTGGGACTCATGTGAATAAAGAAATGGAAACTCATTGTTAGGAAGGAAGGACACGTGGGTGTTTGGATGTCTGAGTGTCCACAAGACCATAGCTGACATTTTTATCATGTTACTCCATCTCCTACTCCACGTTCTTTTGCCTCTGCTTTCAGGTCTTTATTGAATGTTCACAGGCAGGGTAGTTTTGCTTGGGCTCAGCTAGTTCCTGTGCCATGGTAGGTAAGTGATAGCCTATGCCCTCAAAATAGTCCCTATTTGGTTTCAATGTGACTACAAGTCATTACTATGGAACTACAGATTGTCCTAAAATATTGTAAGGGTTCTGTATTTGGGATTGGGGTCTCTGATGACTTCATGGTTGTGGCATGCTTGGTGTCTAGCAAAGTTCTATAAAAAAATTTGGATGCCTAGCTTCTGGGAAGGTTCCTATACAAAGTATGGGATGCCCAGTGACTGGGAATATTTCTATGAAAAAGCATAGAATGCTTAACTGCTATAGCAATGCCCTTCATGAGGGCATTATCAGCCTGTGTTAGAACCTTACCAGGCTTGATCTTGATCTCAGGCACATAGCTCCTGGGAATGAAGGGACTTACTTGCTAGATAACTACAATGTTTCACCAAGCTGTGCTGCTCCTGGACCTGCCCATCTAACAGTAACTTCAAACAATGAACTTTCTTGAGAGCTACAAAAAGCTCCTGACATTGCATATTGTAATGGTAGAATGTAACTGAGAAATAAGCTGTATAATGTTGCTGATTCTGTAACCTCCCTAATGATACAATGAACAATAATGTACTAATGATGCAAGTGACTTAAGGTAATCTATTGATATAAATAAAGCTGGCAGCTCGGATGAGCAGCAGCCCTTTTTCTTCTTTGCCACTGCACCTTGTCTCTGTGTCTCCTTTTGTTTTCTTTACAAAATATGGCATTGGTAGTTTATCAAGAAATTGTACCCAGAATCCAGAAGCTGGAATCAGATGCCCCATCATATTGCTGATAGTAGGCTTTTTTTACAACTCACAAGCTAATTATTTGACTACACAAGTTATGTGTCTCTAAATAAATTTATAAAAAGACTGAGAGTGAATAAGGAAAGCCCATTTTTGTCACTCCTGTACCCAGGCAGGATTCTCACCTTGAACAGAGAGCCTACCTGGTATGCGTCCTGTGGAGTAACTAAGGTAGCCATGAGAAGATGTTCTCACCAGCTGTTCCTTCTATGACGCCATCTTGGAGGAAACCACCTCTTGCAAGCCTGATGTGAGTGTAATGTGCCTGCTATAGTTGTGCCTGGATGGTTGCTCTTACTAACCATCAAACCCACTCCTCTGTTGAACTAATTCAATTCTATACCCTTTTGTCCTGGAGCATTCCTGTAAATGTATTGGAGTAGTTTATCTTACTAACACGGTACATAGGAAAACTCCAAGAAATCACTTATAATTTACTCTTCTTCCTCTATGTTTTGTGAAGTAACTAATTTTCTTTCTGGTAGTCAGAATCACTCATCTTAGGTAACATTTGTATTTTAGTCTAAGGGAATGAAGACACTGAAATAACTGTGGTGTCTTCAGCTTCCAGTCCAAAAGAACCATTTTTATGTCTTCATGGAAATTCCCCTCTCTTCATCTAAAATTATCCAACCTAAAAGAGTTTAAAAGGTAGTTTGGAGTAAAAGTAGGCCATTAGATACAGTTTGTAAAGAACCTCCTTTATTTCTAGCAGATCTATACATGTAGACTTCTATCTCCTGTAATAAAAACCACAAACGTGTGGCTAATTCCATGGCAAATCTCTAAAAAGTGTTTCAACAATTTTATTAAGCTAATTGTTCCTGGGTGTTAAGAAGCTGATAGAATTAGTGAGAATTTGTGAATTATATGAAGATCAGTGCTTCACTTCTTGTGTGATAAAATGAGTTAATTGGAAAGAGAAATTTTGTGTGGGATTCCTTGAAATGTTTTCTCGATGGGCTGTCCCCTAAGCCTAACCAACCCTAACCACCTGGCATTGCTATGCAGGTAAATATTAATGAGAGGGGAGACACACACCGAGAGAGAGAGAGAGAGAGAAAGAGAGAGAGAGAGAGAGAGAGAGAGAGAGAGAGAGAGAGAGAGAGAGAGAGAGAGAGAGAGAGAAGGTGTGGAGGAGGTAGAAAACAAGCTCTGACCAGTAATATTTGCTGATCTTCATGGTGTAAATATTGCCATTGTGGCTGAGTTTAAATTTAGATGTAATGTCACTAAATAAAGAGTTGGGAAGAGATTTATTTATTCTTTTTTATACTGCAATAATAGAATACCAGAGACTGGCTAAGTTATAGTGATCAGAAATGTATCACCTCACAGTTCTGGAGGCTGGGAACTCCAGTATCGGTACTGGTGTTTGACAAGGGCATCTTGTGGTGTCTTCCCAAAATAGGAGACAATGCACTGTAAAAGAAAAAAGAGAAGGGAAGAATTAGAAAAGGGATGAGGGAACTCACCCCTGAGATAAAGGCATTAATGCAATCATGAAGGTGGAGCTTTTATTTTATTTTATATTTTTTTGCCATGCTGAAGGTTGAACTCAGAGCCTTGGGCATTACTCTACTACTATAATACATCTCCAGCCCCCTGTGGGGGATTGAACACAGGAATGTTCTACCACTGAGCTATATCCACAGCTCTTTTTTTCCTTGTTATTTTGAGACATGCTATTGCTAAATTGTGCAGGTTGGCTTCAAATATGCAATCCTCTTGCCTTAACCTTCCAAATAGCTGGAATAACAGATATGCAACAGAATGCCCAATGGCAATTAAGTTTTCACATAAATTTGAGAGGGGACAAACATTCAAACCATGAAAGGAAGGGATACACACAATCAGGTCTGGTGAGTAAATGCAAGGTGAATCTAGTATAGTACTGCTTTCTTCTCTGCACATACCTTGAGTCTGGATGTGAGCCTATGGAAGATTTCCAACCAATAAGATATAGGCAAAAGTCCCGAGAAATGCCACCCACCCTTAAAGACAAATTCTTACTAAGACAAACTATTTTACTTATCCTCTTTCCAAATTTTTATGCCTGCCATTTTACTTAAGCACAAATATGAGAATGAAAGACTTTGTAATAAGGTGATGACATGAAATATGCACAGTATTTGGCTCCCACTGGAATTGTGGAGTGACTACAATATCATTAGAGCATTCACCATTTAATTTCTTGTCATGTAATAACAAGTAACATGTCTTTTTTAAACTATGATTACTGGTTTATTCCTTTTTTTGCATTTTTATTTGTTCTTTCTAGATATGCATTCATAGAATAAGTATAACTTGTTCCAACTAGAATCCCATTATTGTAATTATATATGATGTGAAGTTACACTGGTTGAGTATTCCTATATAAGTTTAGGAAAGTTCTGTCTGATTAATTAATCAGACTGTCTTTCCTATTCCCATCCCCTTCTCCTTTCCGTTCATTCCCCTTTCTCTAATCCAATGAACTGCAGATCATCTCGTCCCTTGTTGTAGGTTAGCATCCACATATCAGAGAGAACATTCTGCCTTTGGTTTTTTGGGACTGGCTTATTTCTTTCTTTTCTTTTCTTTTTTTTTTTGGTACTGGAGATTGAACCCAGGGACACTCGACCACTGAGCCACATCCCCAGCCCGATTTTGTGTTTTATGTAGAGACAGAGTCTCACTGAGTTGCTTAGTGCCTCGCCGTTGCTGAGGCTGGCTTTGAACTCGCGATTCTCCTGTCTCAGCCTCCCTAAGTACTGGGATTACAGGCTTGAGCCACCGCGCCCGGCTGGGACTGGCTTATTTCAATTAGCATGATATTCTCCAGTTCCATCCATTTACCAGCAAATACCATAATTCCATTCTTCTATATGGCTGAGTAATATTCCATTGTGTGTATAAACCACATTTTCTTTATCCATTTATGTGTTGTAGGGCACCTACATTGGTTCCATAGCTTGGCTATTATAAATTGAGCTGCTATAAACATTTCAGTGGCTGCATCACTGTAATATGCTGATTTTAAGCCCTTTGGGTATAAACCAAGGAGTAGGATAATTGGGTCAAATGGTTATTCTATTCTAAGCTTTCTGAGGACTCTCCATACTGCTTTCCAAATTAGTTTCACTAATTTACAGTCCCATCTGCAATGTGCCAATGTACCTTTCCCCCCACATCTTCACCAACATTTATTGTTACTTGGATTCTTGTAATTGCCATTCTGACTGGAGTGAGACGAAATCTCATTGTAGTTTTGATTTGCATTTCTCTAATTGCTAGAGATGTTGAACATTTTTTCATATATTTGTTGACTATTTGTATTTCTTCTTCTGTGAAGGATCTGTTCAGTTCCTTAGACACCAAGACTTACCCATGTAAATATAGTCATCTTGTATTAGACAAAGGCACCATAAATATACATTGGGAAAAGATAGCCTCTCCAACAAATGGTGCTGGAAAAACTGGAAATTCATTGGAAATTCAAACTCAGTTGGAAATTGCCTAAAATGATATTAAACCCCTATCTCTCACCCTGTACAAAATTCAACCTAAAGTGGACAAAGGACCTAGGGATTAGACCAGAGACCCTGTGACTACTAGAAGAAAAAGTAGGCCCAACTCTCCACCATGTTAGCTTTGCAACCAACTTCTTCAATAAGACTCCTAAATATAGTGCAAGAAGCAAAATCAAGAATCAATAAATGGGATGGTGTCAAATTAAAAAGCTTCTTCACAGCAAAGGAAATAATCAAGAATGTGAACAGAGAGCCTACAGAATGGGATAAAATCTTTACCACCAGCACTTTGGAGCATTAATATCCAGGATATATACATAACTCAAAAACTTAACACCAAAAAAATAAATAAATAACCCAAACAAGTAACACTTCTTTCTTTAAATCTTTTGACTTTGTTGTTGCTGTTATTCAGTCAACTGTACTTCTAGCTATGCAAATAGCAAGAAATTTATAAGAAATTTGTATGTCTACAAATTGTGCCTATAAAATCTTGAATGACAGAAAGACTAAACACAAGTCCAAAATGAGAAGCATTCAAGCTAGTTGAGATCACTTCTCTCTCTGTGAAGAAAGGGGTTATATCCAATCCAACCGACCATATGTGGATGCGTTCTGAACCAAGATCTGGTACCTATGAAGGAAGTACTTCTTAATTCTAATTCTTCATTTGGCTCCAGTAATCTTATGCATCCACACTCTTGATATAGCCTTTAGGAGGAAGGTCTACACTTCCTTACTTTTTGATTGTGATTTTGGCCATGCTAACTTCTTTCACAATTAGGTCAGCAGTCTGATAAACGTGTGATATCACATGTGTAAACGTGTGATATCACATGTGTGAACGTGTGATATCACATGTGTGAACATGTGATAAAGTGACTGCAAAGGTTGACCTTCTTGTGCTCTTATCGTCAGAAAGAGAAGAACATGTCTTGCTTTCCTCAGTCCAAAAAGGATGCAAGACATAGAACAAGCATGGACCCAGCTTGGAACTTTGAGACAAGACCAAAGCTGAGTCAGCCTAAATAACTGAAATTCAGTCAGCCTGCACAAGAATGAGTTAAAAACAAATGCTGTGGTTGTGTGCCACTGAGACAGTAAATGCTGGCTATGGATGGGGGGATTCTTTGTTTCTGGAAAACCGAACCTTCATGGGTAGAGATAATAGGTTAAACTTGGGGTGTGTGACACATTCCACTGATATAGAATACACCCCAGTCAGCCACAGCACTTTGCTCAAGATCCCTTTGTTCAATCATTGAGGTCTTAGGGAAAAAGAATGACTAAATCTACCAACATGGATCATCTTGTCTACTGTATTATTAAAGAAACCCCCAAACATCACAGTGTTCACTCTTTGAAGACCATTCATATGGAAGTAAAAAATCATCTCTTTTGGGTCTGTTGTGAGAGGTCCTCCCGTATAACTAATTTTAAAACATTTTGTCATCTGTCTTTGAAGACCCTCATCATTGAAGCAGTCATTAGCTATTACCCCCAAATTCTATGTATCGCTGCCTTGTGCCTCCTTTCAGGATAAGTCGACGGAGAGAAGTATTACTTAAAGTTTTGTGTGTTGTGAGGATTTTCCTAATCCATTCTCCTTCAGGGAGCTCTAGATGGGACAGTGTAGTCCTACAATATAAAAATTTACATTTGATTTGTGTTGGGCATCAGGAAGAGTCATCTGTGCATCTAATTCGTTTTCTTTCTCAGATAACCAGTAATAGGAATGATCTACAACATAGTTCTACATTGAGGAAGTGGTGGCGAAAGAGTAGCAGGAAGCACAATTGAAATGTACATGCTTGTTCTTAAATTGGGGCATGATTTCAGGACTGGCACAGTCCTGACATACTACCTAAGGTCACTTAGTGATAAAGTATGCGTGGGCGTCCCTGTGTTTGTTGCCATGTGGACAGAGTGCCACCCACTCCACCCAGTGCCAGCTGAGAGAGTCCTTTGGTTGTGCTGTCTTTGGTTTTGCTGTCTTAGGAACTTCATCTCCAGGACCAAATTTAACCCAAGATATTTTTCTCAAAAGGAGAATACTTTCTGAAGGTAACTTAACTTTACTCTAAAACCTTAGAGGCCTCTTTGGGAATTCTCCCAAGGACATAGGATGCAGACTTTACAGATTATTTTAAATTTCCAAAGATATCGGTAACACCATGGGATCCCCTGGATCACAAAGGGCAAACAATCAAGCTGTTTTAGTAGCAATTTGAACAAGGTGAAATTCTTTGCTTGCTCTGGATCTCACTGGAAGTGTCACTAAGACGCCAGGCTGTGTGATGTACGTGATGCCGTCTGTGTGGTATATGTGATGTTTCTGAAATCTAGGGGTTCACCAAGTATAGTTCCATTTTCTTAGCTTTGAACTGCTGAGGTGACATCTCAACATATCCTCATCGAGTTTATAGAACATACAACAAAATTTAACCAAGATGGTGTATTTTTTGTTTTGGGGGGCTCATTATTGCTTTTCATATCTTATCAGTGTGATGTCATTAATGTGATAGAGGAGTATGATGATTTTTCTGATATTGCATCAAGAGAGATCCCTGTGACCAAAACTGCAGTGCAATACTGGAGTGGGAGCCCAGCTCTCAGGCTAGAGCATGAGGGAACCTATTATCATAGCTATACTCAGGAAAGCTACAACTTGTTTTCTCTGTTAATTAGAGGAAACAAATTAAAGACAAAGCAAAGCAGAGCAAACCAGAAAACACATTTTCCCCAGATTTAATGTTGTATGCCAGTTATTAGTTATTCGCTTCATTTAGACCACTTTGAAATTGTTAGCAGAAATTGGGGTTTCTCTCTGTTTAGAGACATACATATTTACTATCATTGCCCCAGTAATATTTTTTCTCTGCTTTGGACTAATTGGTAGGTTATATTAGCTAATGATTGGAATCAATAATTTCCTGTATTTATATTTTGTTTTGCTGTTTTTATTATTATTATTATTATTATTATTATTGGTACGGGGGATTGAACTCAGGGGTACTCGACCACTGAGCCACATCCCCAGCCCTATTTTGTGTTTTATGTAGAGACATGGTCTCACTGAGTTGCTTAGCGCCTCGCCATTGCTAAGGCTGGATTTGAACTCGCTATTCTCCTGTCTCAGCCTCCCTAAGTACCGGGATTACAGGCATGCGCCACCACGCCTGGCTCTGTTTTATTATTTTTTTAATGTACTAACTTTATGTAATGCACCTTTCACTCTTGGTGTTTTTTTTTGGTTTTGTTTTGTTTTGTATTTTTTCTTTAGTGGGAAGGGACAGGGGAACCAAGGTATTGAAACTGAAAGTCAGTATGATTCTGTCTCCTAATTACATGCTTATGATTGGGAGAAGTAATCATGAAGGGGCTTAGGAGTCCGTGGAAGGCTGAACAGTGATTCCCTAGAGATGTTCACCCTTAATCCCAAACGCTGTCAGTGTTCATATGACTTTTATGTCAAAAGATACTTTTCAGATTTGATCAAGTTAAGGACATTGAAATGGTGAGATTATCCTGAATTATCCTATTAGGCTTGATAAAATCATAAGGACTTTTATAAGAGGGATGCAGGAGTGGTAAGAGCCAAAGAGGAGGTGGTGTGGTGACCTGAATGGAAGCAGTGGGTCAACGGGAAAGATTTGAAGATGCTGTGCTTCTGGCTTTGAAGATGGAAGGAGATGTGAGTCAAAAAACATAGGCAGCCTCTGGGTGGGAATATCTGAAGGGGACCAGGTGTCCTGGTTTCAGCTTTGGTATACAGATACCCTGCTGGTAGGCACAGACAATTTAAAAAAGAATGATGAGTTACATCTGAGATGGAAGATATGTTCATAGCAATATAGTTATGCTAATTGGAGTGCTCAAGGGGTCATGATCTTTAGGGTTATTCGAATTTGGCACAGTGCTTGAGTTCAACACCTGAGAAGAGATAAGAGCTGTTGGGTCATGAGTGGAACACAGGGAAAGGGTAGTGAAAAAACACAACCTTCAAGAGATTGCAGTGTAAGTCAGGTTTTTAGGAGTTTACACTGGAAGAAAAAAATGAGAGAGTCCTGGTATTTTGCTAATGGTTGGTTTTAACATAGATGATGGGAAGTTTCCAAATATTAAAATGCCAAGTTTCAGCATTGGTAATGTTAGAAATACTGAGGTGCTCACAAGATATCAAACATATGCTTGGGAGTGGGTGAGCAAAACAGACTTTACTTTTGCCAGCTATGGAACCAGGCTGGCAAGCACACCTAGATGGGCAGTCGGCCTGCTATTATCCCTAATGCAGCGCTCCCCCTTGCCCTGATTGAAAGAGCTCGGGGTTACAATCTACATGATTAGCTAATTTTAAACTGGGGTGGGCAGAGGGAAGGGCTATAATTCAAATAGCTACAATTGGATCTTAAGTCCCAATTAAAATAAATACTATATTCTGAAAATGGATGTCTGAACTTTCTTTTTCACAGTATGCCAAGATTTTAATTGTTCATCAGAGAAGAAACAATTCTAACTTGATGATATTAGAATCATTTTATCATAAACCTGAATTGATATCATTGTGTAATGGTGCCATGAGGTACTTTAGCCCTCTAGAATTCAGGCTTTATAAAATAACATAATAGGGGGATTTTATATTGATGCTGGATTTCCCAGAGGTCAGAGAGGAAAGGTATGTCCTGCTACTGGAATCAACCCCATGAGATGCAGAACTAACCAGCCTGGAAGTGATGCTTTATTTGGATTAAATGCAGTCTTTCTTTTAAGCTATCTAGATACTGGATCCAAAGAAAATTGGGGAAGAGCTTTTAAGCATTCCTCTAGTGTGGGCTGTGCTCACTAATGCATCTGAGAGGGGGGTGGTTTCTGCTATATACCATCCACTGCCTCATACATGCAGATGAGTGTGGGGCTGACCTTAAACATTTATGTTTACCTCAGTCATTTCCTAGTATCAGATAAGGGCAGTACCACTTGAAAGGGAAACTAATTTGTTTAGTATCACATGTTGGAAGGCATTTTTCTTCCATGACAGTGCCTGTGGCTATGTAAAAGTGAAGTAGCACTGAAACCAAAATTAGACAACTGCCTCCACCAACACACACTGTCCTTTTTTATGATTTTTTGGGGAGGATCACTTTTTCAGAAATAGAAACATTGAAGGATATTGCAGAAATTTAAAGGAATGTCATTGTACAATATTTTAATCTTATGTTTCTTAAGCATCCCTGGTGGTAGAATGTGATATAGGATGTGTGGAGCTTGTCACACATTGACCAAATAGGATATAATTTGAAATGTTCTGGATTACTTGACAGGAAGACATTGATTTTCAGTCATTGGTTCTAAAACTTTTTTGTTCTGTTTTGTTTTAAATGCAGGAAATAGTTATTGAAAATTCCCCATTGACCTGCTATAGAGTTGCTGCCCCCTGGTTGTAGGAATGTATAAAATCAATGACATTGTCACATTTAGGTTTAATGAAAGGGAATTACCAGAAATTCATAGCTAAGGAAGATAAGGAAAAGACAGTACTTCAGTGATTCCCCAGATCTCTACCTGCTCTTCAGAGGAAGACAAGTGGGGTATGAACTCCTTGGAGAGCAGTCACGCAACTGAACGTGGAGAGGTATTACAGAAAAGACTTTGTGAGAAAGTTTTTCTACAAGGTGCTGGCCCATCTTGAGGGTCCATACTAAAACTGCTTCTTGCTGAGTGTTCATTGTATTAATTCTTTGAAATTAGTAATGCGTGGTTTCTAATTATGAAGCAAACGCAGATGCAGAAAACATCCTGAGTACTTACATGAGTACTGTCCTGAGTACTTACATCCTGGTGAGGTTGATGCTTTTGTTTCCATTTGCAAAAACGAAGTAAGGAGTCACAGTCATGAAGGCAGTTTGTCCAAGTTGATTGGTGAAAGCCCAGAGTACAGGCATCTGGCTCTCTGGCTTTATAGCATGACAGATGTCCTTCTACTGAGAGTGTTTTGACTCTTAGAACTTTCCCTTCACTGAAGTGTCCAGTGATTGCAGTTGTGAAAACATCTCCCTTCTCCACACCCTCAGCAATGTATCCATCATGTAAGTAGCACATTGTCAAAATGAAATGCTCAGGCACTCAGCTGCTGCTCTCACAATGGAAAGAAAAAACAGAGCAGAGTGCACATGTATAGGTGCCCTTCAGGGGAAAGTCATTAAGCCATATTGAGGAGTGTCTCAGTCATCCACTGTGGAGGGTAAATTCTTCCAAGTATATTTAACCTCAAAAATGTCTCCTCAGCTCATCTTCTTGGTCAACAACTAAATTGTATTTTTGCCTTTTGACCCAAGCCTCCCTGCTTCCCATCACTTTCTCACCTTTGCTGCAAATTGTCTATAGCCTGATTTTAAATCTCCAAATCAAATCTTCACTTTATCGCTAGTTCAGGAGATTAAAAAGCAAACCTCCAGGCAGCAGTTAATAAGTAATTGTTTATTTAGCCATCATGTCAAGAGTGAAGTTCACAATCAATTCTCTAGAGGTCAACTTTAGATTTCACTTAAATACTGTTTTCCCTTCTCCAAGTGAATAACTGCTCAGTTGCTTCCTGAGTTTGATTAAGGTTACAGTAATAATTGTCTGCTTTCTGTAATTAAATAGAAGAAAATTCTTCACTTAAGAACTGAACTTACTAACAGAGGTTTCTGTCACATTTTCTTTTTACTTACTAGATAATTACTAATATTGATTGAAAGCTATATGCAATATGCTGCTTAAACACACTTTATGAATTGTCTTGCTAATTATGTTCATCATCCATGTTGTATAAACTTATTATTAGTTTCTTTTTGCAGATGAAGAAATTAATAGGGTTTAGAAAAAATTTTCAGGTCTACACGGATAAATAGTAGCATATTGAGTGTAATCAAGTCCCAGGTCTTTGCCACTCCAAAGCCTTTGTTTTTAATCATAGCACTAGATAGTATTAGGTAATCATATGCATCTTCACTGATAAATTTTTTATAATTATTATTTATTTAATACAATTTAACATTCACTAAGCATTTTTTAATGAGGTGTGGTACTAGGATAGACATTGAAGATACAAAGATATCAAATTTTTTCTGCTACCCTTAGGAATGTGGTTTATGGTCTAGTTGTAGAACAGAGAGAGGAATAGAGAAATAAAAATGATAGGAAAAATAGTGTGATCAATGTTACTATAAAAATGTCAACAAATTGCCTTGAGATACAGGGGTAAAAGAAATAAATTCTACGGACTCTGAGTAGAACTACTCTTGGCAGCTCATTAGATGAGACAGTAATTGTGGTTATTAGTTTTAATGGGATAATTCTACCACTGAGAAGTATGTCAGTCTCATATTTGCATAACCAAGCAAGCAAGGGAAGTACTATGAGAAACTTTCATCTCTTTATCCCATCAGTAGAGCAGTTTACTGATCACTATTCTTTTTTTAAAAATTTGCTCTAATTGGCTATACATGATAGTAGAATGCATCTTGACCCATCATACATAAAGGAGTATAACTTTTTATTCTGATTGTATATAATGTGGAATTACGATCGTGTAGTCATATATGCATATAGGGTAATAATGTCAGATTCATTCTACTATCCTTTTACCCCCATACCTCTTCCCCTCCTTTCACTCCCCTCTGCGTAATCTAGAGTACTTCTATTCTTCCCTATCTGCCTCCCTTTATTGTGAATTTGCATCCACATATCAGAGAAAACATTTGGCCTTTCGTTTTTTGGGATTGGCATATTTCACTTAGCATGATATTCTCCAGCTCTATCCATTTACCTGCAACTGCCATAATTTCATTCTTCCTTAATGCTAAGTAATATTCCACTGCAAGTCTACAGGGTAGAAACTGTACTGATTGTCATTCTAAAGACCCAAATGTAGAATGTATGTAATTTCACATGGCCAAGTCATTCACCAGGAAAAAAATGAATGGTGTGTTTGAAATTGCACATTGAAAATGGAGTCATTGATCATGCAGTAAGCATGCAAGCCTCTGTCATTTACAGGTCTATAGAATTATGTTCACCTTTTCTCACATTCACACAGCATTCCCATTTTCCTCATGTGAGACAAAACATTTCTATAGTTTTAGAGTTGTTGGGTCAGAGGAGATTCTCCATAAGCCACAAGGGGAATGCTGGGAGTTCTTTCCTCAGGCATCCTAGATCATGTTGTCGGCTGCATTTGTCCCCTTGTTGTCATGAATGCCCCTGATTAGTCAGTGATAACCTCCCTTGTCTGCTGACCTAGCAGCCCACATCAAGGGTTAAGACATTGGGAAAACTGATCTGTCAATTCACAGAGGAAATTATATTTGAAGATGGATTGTTCACTTCTTAATTTATTTTCAAATAAACATTTATTTCATCAGTTAAAATCAGAAATGCACTTGATCAAAGGAAAAGCTAGTTCCACCAGATACACACTATTCCTTACACTTCCAGTATCATTTGTTATTGCTCCATCTTGCCTAATAGTAGTCAGCAAGAAGATTCCATCATAATTTGACCTTATCTCTGGCTCATCCCTCAGGTATTTTGAATCTTGGTTTCTTTTGCTGTCTTGGATTGTAACCCAAGTTTGCTCAGTCCTCTTTTCAGTGCCCTAGACATTTGGCTAGACAGATTATAAAGACAATTAAATCCAGTGGTGGAACTGATGTGGTATAAAAGACACAATTAAATTCCTTTTTGAATGTTTTTATTAGTGCATTATATTTATACATAATATTGGAGTTTGTTTTGACATAATCATATAAGCATGGAATATAATTGGCTCCACTTCAGTCCCTAGTACTCCTTTCCCGTTCATTCTCCCTCCCCCTGTTCTCCTTTCTCTTCTCTACTGGTCTCATTTCTATTTACTTATAGTATTTTTAAAATTAGTACATTATAGATATACATCTGTACATAGGATTATTTGGCAATTTCATTACACTATTTCTCCTTTTCCTGCCTCCTCTCTCTCCCCCTCAATCCCCTTCTATTCTGCTGATCTCCCTTTCATTTTCTGAAGATCCTCTCCCCATTATGCCTCCTCCTTACTTTGGTCTAGCTTCATATGAGAGAAAACACTTGACCCTTGACTTTCTGAGTTTGGCTTATTTCATTTACCATGATGAGATATCTCTATACTGCTTTCCAGAGTGATTGTACTCATCAGTCCTACCAAAAATGTATGGTTGTAACTTTCCCCCTATATTCTTGCCAGCATTCATTATTGCTTATATTCTTTATTTTTTTATTGCTTGTATTCTTGATGATTGATATTCTGACTGGGGTGAGAGATGAACTCTCAATGTAGTTTTTATTTGCATTTCCCTGATTGCTTCACAGACATCAACTCAAAGTGGATTAGACCAGAACATTTGCTCCTGCTAGAAGAAAACATAGGGAAAACACTCCAATACATTAGTACAGGCACCAAATTCCTTAATAAGACCCCAAAAGCTCACAGCATCAAATTAAAGCTCTTAAGACATTAAAGAGCTTTTGCACAGCAAAAAAAGAAAACCAAACACACACACACACACACACACACACACACACACACACACAAAGGAAAGAAACAAAAATTAAGGGCATGAAGAGATAGCCTACAGAATGGGAGAAGATCTTTGCCAGCTGTTTCCCTGACAGGGGATTAATACCTAGAATATGTAAAGTAGTCAAAAACTTAATATCAAGAAAACAAAAAACCAATTTAATAAATGGGTAAAAGAACTAAAGAGATAACTCTCAAAAGAAGAAATGTAAACGGCCAAAAAATATGTGAAAATATGTTCAATTCCTTTTAACGTTCCACAATTTCTACTTCCACATGATCAGCCTCTTGTTTCCCAAACCGAGCCTGTGTGATGGGGAAGGTTTGCTGACCACTTCAATATTTCAGGAAGCAAAACAAAATAGAATATTTGCCAAAACTATGGAGGGACAAGGACATTGCAGAGTAACTGTCAAAGGAAAACATTAATACTGTTGACTGAATAAAAATTAAAGGCTACTGTATACCACTAAACAAGAAAAAAACTTCAAGCACATATGTAACTAAAACTAAAAAAAAGAAAAATTTTAAAAAATGGCTTTATGTTGAGTGAAGTGTAACTATATCATAAAGGTCACATCTATCAATTTATAGCTCTGTATAACATTCCCCAAAATAACTTAATAATAGGAAGAACATATTAGTGGTTAGAAATGTGATTACAAATGGGAAAACAGGATGTAAAAGGGAGATATTTGTGGTTAAAGACTACACTTGTAGTTTGCTGTGATGGTTACATGAATCTGCATGAGATAAAATGGCATAGAACTCAACATATACATGTACATAGTACTACTGCCAATTTCCTTGTTTTGACATTACATTGTAGTTGTGTTCGTGGTAATTATGAGGGAAAATTGGTGAAATATGAATAGGATATCTTTGTACTACTGTTATAAATGCCTGTGAGTATGTACTTGTTTCAAAATAAAAATATAAAAAGTAGAAAAAATTTTAAAATGTAATATTGAAGAAATTGAAATAAAGAAGAAAATTTTACCCCTGTGAAAAATTGATATTAATTAGTACAACTTTTAGAAAGACTATTGAGAATATAGATAAGAAACATAATGAAAATATATAAAAGAATAGAAGTGCAGCTTTTTAATCAGGTCTATCTGTTGTTTTCTATTAGTTTGACTTTAATTTCTAGAAAATCTGCTATTTAAGTTTCCAGTCCCTTTATGTTTATGGGGGCAGGTATCCTGTCCTCCTGAATCTTATACAGTTGTTCTTGTGTATTCCTTTTTGGTTACGCAGCTACATTTGAATAAGACCTGCAGTATTGGTAGAAGTAGACAGATATGTATTTATTTTTGTTAAACAAATTGTGTCCTTTCTCCATGCCATGACAAATGGCCTTAAAGATCTTTTAAGAAGAAAGTAAATTGGATCTGATCCATTCCCTTTTGGAATTTAACCCTACTAGGTTATCTCCAATGGGCCAAGTTAGTCCTGTTATAGGTAACTCCCTGGAAAACAGGGATAAATTTCACAGAGAGATGAGAATCAGATATGCTTAAACACATGTCAAAAGTGTGAGGAGTATTATTTCCCAGAGTGGCTTGTGGCTTATAAGATTATGTCTTTCGATTTATCTATGCTGGTCCATTGGCCATGTTTGTGTGAGAATTTTGACATTAATGAGCACATGGGAAATCTAGGCACACACAGGTTCACAGCAGAGCATAGTAGAGTACTGGAGAAAAATTCACATATTTCTCCCTCTTAAAATCAGAAATAAAAGATTGCTGACTAACAATGATGAAAATGCTACTTTTTAAATGATGGGAATATAGCAATGATGGAAAAACTACTACTAAATGGGACAAAAAGTGAGTTAAGCAGCCAGGGGCATATATTTCAGAACTAATATCCACGAATGTATTCTTTCGTAGGATTAACAGGAGCTTCTCTGTGAGGGACAGGGAAAACTAATATTAAACAATTGTGCCAACTGAGCTCCCAGAATTTTTTAACTTAGCACAATAAAGGGAATTATGAAAAAAATAAAAGATAATATTTTAATAGCTCTATAGGGTCCTCAAAATCATATTGAATTAGGTATTCTTTCTTTCTTCATTCTAAATATATGAGGAGAATCCTTTATATTAAAAAGATGTCTAGCTTTAGCATTAATTATAATGGTGAAAAACTTGAAAGAACCAAATTGTGTAATGATTGAGTAGAAAATTCTCCATTTAGGTATTATATCCATGGTACTTAAAACAATGTCTATCGTAAAGAATGTTCACAGAGTATTACAAAATGAATGAATGATCAATCGAATGTTTAAGTCCATTATCTAGTCTAGGAAATCTTATCTAGTCTTAAGCAATTATTGAAATGATTGTGCTAATTATGATATTAAAATACAAGTATGATGATATTGAGAGAAAAAAAATCAGAATATAAGATAGTGGCTGCAGAAATGGTTCTTAGACTCAGTATATATCATACTACCTAGAGGGCTTGTTTATAATTTCTAAGTCTCAAAGTCAGTTTCTGTTTCAGTAGGTCTGCCATGGGGCTCCATAATTTGCATTTCTTCCAGGTTTCCAAGTGGTATTCATGCTGCTGATCTTAGGATCACATTTTGAGAAGCAGTCATTTAAAGGATGAGTGTGAATATGTTAAACAAGCAAATAAAACTGCATATGGAAAATGTATAGGGCAAATAAAATTATACAGGCTGAGAATACAATGTTAGCAGTGATTGTCTTTGGGAGATGAGATCATTATTTACAACTTTTTTCTTTTAATTTTATTTTCCAAAATTTCTTTGTGGTTATCTATTACTTCAACATGGAAAATGAAAATGCCAAGCAGTCTAAATGTAAACAAACAAATCACGATGTGTACACAGTAAAGGAAGATATTAATTTTATTAATAGGGGAGGTAATGAGATCTGAGGTGGTAGAGTTAATGTTAGTGACCAGTGTATGCTTGTTTTAGTGCTATTTACAATGGCTTTGCAGAATCTCAACTCTTTGATACCAAATTGATCCTGCACCTGACACCTACAGTCATTGTCTTCTAGAAATGTTTCTTCAGAGTTTTAAAGCAGACCCTATTTATGCTAATGACTGCTCAGAACACACTTGATTTAGCTACTTTTGGAGATTAGAATTTCCTTCTGACCAGGGCTCAGGTTGCTGCTTGTGTAAGATGCCATTGGGCTAGATAAGCAAAAGTGCTTGAGTTCCCCATGCTTACTCTGAGTTTAATTAAAGACAAAAATTTGGATATTTTCTATTTCCATCATTGACTGTATTCCAAAAGGTAGATAATTTTGGACACATCATAGGGTTTCCTTGAGTTCTGCTCCCAGGTAGAAAATGGGAAGGGAGTCAAGTTGTTGTGTTATTCCTTGACTTCTTCCTGGCAGGCTGTGATTGGAAGTGATTGATTTGCTCTAGTGTGGGCTTTGACTTCTGGAGGATTGTCTACTTTCATCTACATTTGCATAGTTCTGGTATCACCTCCTTTCCTTTGACACTTCAGATGTCAGAAAGCTAGTTGCTCCCTTTACTGTGAGTTTAATGATGCATTTCCTGTTGGTTTTCTTAATCCTATGCATACTTTTGTACACAATCTGTTTATTAGACCCACCTGAAAATAATACCACTTGAGTACGCCATCTGTTTCCTGATGGGAACTTTGCCAGTACATCTCCTTTTCATTTCCAATTATGTGTCTATGGATACGTATTTTCTACTCGCAGAAAACAAGAGGCAAAATCTCCCCATGCTCCATCATGAAGTATAAAGATCATGGACTTTAGAGTGAAATGTACTCGTTCAAACCTGGATTTGGCCATTTTCTTGCTATGTAACAGCAAGTTTTATTGAGACACAATTTTTCACTCAAAAAAATAGGGATTATCATTTCTTATTTATGGAGTTGTTGCAATGATTAAGTAAGAAAACATATGTCAAGAATCTAGCACTGGGCACATAAATATGTGATCTGAAAATTGTATTTCCTCTTCTCCTCCCTGTTCTAGGAAAAAAAAAAAAAATCACTCCACTAATAGAAGAAGGCATTTTGTTTTCTCAATGCATCTTTGTAAATGTTCCAAGCATCTTTGTTGCAGTTTCAGTTCTCCCCAAACTTACAAGTATTTTTGCCTTCTGGATAATGAACTGCTATGTTCTATGCATCTGTACTGCCTGGGCAGGATTGGAGATCAGTAAGTCTAGAGACATAGACCTGTTCTCCAAAGAAGAGTCCTACAGGAAGACACATTCAGTTGCTAGCGTCTTCTCAAAAATATAATAATGACCTTCCCTATCAAAGAAGCAATGTATTGCTTGCCTTGTTGACTAGAAGCACGGAGTCCACAGAGCTCACTTTACCAATAACTAAGTAATTTTTCAGTAAGGGCAGTGCTTCATGACGTACAGATACAGCATAGCAATATGACATGACAGATCATAACTTTATGTGAGATATATGACCAGATTTATGTGTTTGTAATCTTAGCCCTTGAAACAAGCCTCTAAGTGTATGAAAACTGTATTATTTTTAGTAAATTAAATTGAGGTTTTGAGATTTTACATAAATTGCTATTACTAGAAGATAGTGATAAAATACAGGTCTGTTTGAAGTTTATTTATGTTCTTCCCAACACCTCACTCCTGTTTTTGAGGGTTAAGTGTTTAAACCAAAGACAGTAAAGCTCCTAGGGATCACTAGAATAAGTATATGAGTTTTTGTGATCAGGTGTAGGGTGGGTGGCATAATCTCAGGATCCCTGAGAGCTTATAGGTAAAAAATGCAAGAGATGTAGAGCACAAAGATTCAACCCCCTTGTACAAGCAAACTGTGTGATAATGGATGAAAGTATTTGACTGACCTTTAGTTTTCTCATTTATAAAATAAAATATTTTCTGATACCTGCCTATTAGAATAATTGGCTTGTAATAGTAGCCACAAAATATTTAAATTTCTTTCGTGTCCACATCCTATCTTCTGAATATATCATACCTTTTCCATTTTTTTCTGTATTGCTTTTGATCAATTACTCATCAATAATTGCCACTACGATTTTTTTAACTACTCTTGACCCTAGCTTAACTCTCATTACTTTTTGACTGTGTAATCCTACAACATGGATCTTATCAACCTAAATACCTGATAGAGTCACTTAATTTGAAGACAAGGCAAACCAAGTAGAAAAGGGAGCATTTTTCTCCCTCTTAGAGCATACATATAATTTTGATAATACTTTAAATATTTCTGCATGCATGAACTAATGGTAGTCCCTCTGTCTGTGTAGAGCACTGCCGCCTTACACTGCGTAATACAAATTCTTGAGGACACAATGATTTAACAATGTGTAAATGAAGATAACATCACCATTGTCCAGCAGAAAGACATGCCAGAGGAAGTTAGTGAAAAATGAATAGAGATATAAAATTGGAACTAAGCTCGTTAGTCATTCTCTGGATTCATTAGGGCCATAGGTATTAGAAATCTCTTATAGCAAAATTATCATCATCTATGCAAAGGCAGAGAATTTACTTTGAGTGACAAATGCTAGCCATAGTATATAGAACTATGTACCATAGCTTCTGTACAACTTTTCGGAAGTGGTTTCTAAAGGGACATGAGTGCATGAGAGATGTACTGATTCATTCATGGAAAAGCCTGGGATTTAATTCTGTATCTGAAATTCCACATAAAATATCTTTACCCACAAATACTTATAATGTAACTTCTAGATAAGCCTGAAGAGATGTTGGTTGTGAAAGGAAAGGCAGGACTTGAGATCTAAGCAGTTTCTCTCTCTCTTTTTAAAAAGTTTATTCTATTTAGGTATACATGATAGCAGAATGCATTAAGCAAAGTAAACCAAATGCCGAATGTTCTCTCTGATAAGTGGATAATGATTCATAATGGGGGAGGGGACACAGGAAGAATGGAGATCTAAGCAGTTTCTAAGTTGACATTTCCACTCCTGGCCAGTGAATGCCCATAGAAGAGAAACTGAGGAGCACCAGAATATAGACTGCTGTGGCAGCTCGAGCTCTCATTCTGGATCTACCAATTACTCAATGGCAACATAATAAGGTAAATGACCTTTATGCCTGATTATTTTCCAATGCAAGATTTAGGTTAGGAAAGGAAGAAAAAAATGTAACTGGCTACTACAATCCAGATATTATGCTTAGCATTAAATCCACTTTTCTGCTCCTGTTTCAGAGGCACAACGTTTTAAACAGAGACATATACCATGAAAAAGAAAGTCAGCTTGCTTACACTCAAGTTGGTAAAGATGGGATAGGATCCGAGGTGGCCATGTAAAGCCTGTTTTTCTTGCTACATAACATTGTAAATAAAACGTCAACATTCTGAGAGAGAGCATGTATTGCAATATTCAATGAGTTGTATTCTCCATGTTTCCTCTTATACAGATCTTCAAATATTCATTAATATGGAGTTAGGAACAGCAGTAATTTTGAGACGGTCTAAGAACTGACACTATATAATTTTCCTTGAGTCAATGAAGAACAAGCATGTCTATAAAAGAATCTGAAAGTAGATTTCCATTATTTTAATTAGGAATCTTGCAGGGCAGTCTAAAACAGACATTACTATAATAGAAATTCTACTCCAGAAAATATTCTGTAAGAGTAAGAATATAAAAATTCATTAATTGATTATGACATAGGCAAATCACAGTATCTATTTTGGGAGATTTGTCACTTGTGGACAGGTACCAGGTGCTTTCAAAGAACGTGAGCCAGATGAAGTTCAAGTTTGCCCAAAATATTTTCCTTGCAGGCCCTTTCTCCAAAGTTTTTTCTTATCCAGTTACTGGTAAACTCAACAATGAATTCAATAGGTATTTCCAGTGTTCTCAGAATATGCCAAGCTCCACACTTGACTTTATAGTTAGAAATGTATCAGTTGAAGTTCCTAATCATAAGGAACTTATAAGTTTGTGGGTCAGTGATATTTTAATATGATTAACATTTTATAAGTGCAACAACAGAGGTATGTACTGCATATCCAGATATATCTTTGCCTAAATCTAAGAAATAGATGGGAACAAATTTTTGCCACACGCACATCTGACACAGTGTTATTCTCTAAGATATATAAAGAACTCAGAAAACTTAACACTAAAAAATAAAACAGCTCAATCAATAAATGGGCTAAGGAGCTAAACAGACACTTCTCAGAAGATATACAATCAATCAACAGACATATAAAAATATTCAATATCTCTAGTAATTAGAGAAAAAGAAATCAAAACTACTCAAAGATTTCATCTCACACCAGTCAGAATGGCAATTCTCAAGAATACAAACAATAATAAGTGTTGATGAGGATGTGGGGAAAAAGGCACGCTCATACATTGCTGGTGGAACTGCAAATTGGTACAACCAATCTGGAAAGCAGTATGGAGATTCCTTAGAAAACTTGGAATGGAACCACCATTTGACTCAGCTATCCCACTCCTCAGTCTATACCCAAAGGACTAAATAACAGCACATTATACTGATGCAGCCACTTCAATGTTTATAGCAGCTCAATTCATAATAGCTAAACTGTGGAACCAACCTAGATGCCCTTCAATAGATGAATGGATAAAGAAACTGTGTTATATATACACAATGGAATATTACTCAGCAATAAAAGAGAATAAAATTATGGCATTTGCAGGTAAATGGATGGAGTTGGAAAATATCATGCTAAGCAAAGTAAGCCAATCCCAAAAATCCAAATGCTAAATGTTCTCTCTGATAAGTGGATGTTGATCTGTAATGGGGGAGAGGACAGGGGAAGAATAGTGAAATTTTGGTCAAAGGGAAGGAGGGGGGAGGGGACATGGGGGCAGTAAATATGATGGAATGAGATGGACATCATAGCCCTAGCTTCATGAATGGTTGCATATATGATGTGATTCTACATCATGTACAACCAGAGAAATGACAAGTTATGCTCCATCTGGGTACAATGAATCAAAATGCATTCTGCTATCATGTATATCTAAGTAGAATAAACAAATTAAAAATAAATAAAAAAGAATGATTGGTCAAGAAAAAAAGAACATATGTGTAGGAAAATGGGTCTGATAGATGACTAATAACAACTGAATTCAAAGATAGAATAAAAAGAGGAAGAGAAGAGAGGCAGAAGAAGAAGATGGAGGAGGAAGATTCTGAACAAAGATAATGAGATAATTCAATGATGGTAAGAATAGTCTTTTCAAAAATAATTTCTGGAAAAACTGAACAGCCACATGCAAAAGAGTAAATTTAGGTTCATACCACATCCAAAACAAAAATTAATTCAAAGTAGATTACAGACAGACATAAGTGTAAGAAATAAAACCTTTAAAAAAACTCTTAGAAGAAAATATAGGAATAAATCTTCATAACTTTGGATTTCATAATCTTCATAATATTTGTTTCCTTTATACAAAACCAAAAATAAAGCAGAAAGAAAATAAGGATAACTTGGAAATCATCAAAATTTAAAAATTTTGTGCTTTAAAGGACAACAACAAGAAAGTGAAAGACGACATAAAGAATGGGAAAAAATATTTGCAAATCATATATCTGACTAGAGACTTATATCTAGAATATATAGAACTCTTTCAACGCAACAATAAAAAGGTAAAAACTCAATGAAAGAGTGGAAAAAGTACTTGCATGGACATATCACCAAAAAAGATGCAAACAATTGATAAGGACATGAAAAGCTGTTAACATCTGTACTCAGAGAAATACAAATCAAAACTTGAGATACATCTTCACACCAACATGGTTATGATAACAAAGACACACAATAACACTTGTAAATCACACAGAATTTAAAACAAGAAAAACAAACTAAAACCTCTGAATAGATTAAGGTGTCTCCCTTTCCAACTGAGAAGAGGCCCAATAAATCCTTTCAGTTGGACAAAAACATTTGAGAGTGTGACTATCCCTTTGAAGCCTGATAAATCCAAGGAACCCACAAAAAAAATAGAGAAGAATGAGGGAACATGAAGGATAGAAAGCAAAGAATTACAGTACATCTAGGAATCATGTCAGGAAAGACATGGTGAGTGAGTTCTTGGCATATGAGGCTGATTAGAAACTCAAAGTGCAAAAGAAGCTAACCAAGTTTTGGAGAGGGTTGTGCTGTCAATAGAACCACCAGCCTGATTTAAACAGTCTGTGAATGTGGCTTAAAATTACCCTTGGGTTACCTACAGAGGAGGCTAGTAAGCCTCCGCCAGCTGAGTATGCAAGCTGACAGTGCCCAAGGAGGGCACAATCTCTAGTGCTCTCTCCCCACGTGACCAGAGAGATGACGGGGAAAGAAAGCCTCTCAGAGAGAGGAACGAAGAGCAGAAACGGATCGAATGAAGGAATATTTCAATCCTCTCCCACTCCTGCCCAGAGAGATGGCAAAATTCCTAGGTATATTTATTCTACTCTTTTTTAAATGTTAATTTTAATTAAGGTTTTTAAGTCTGCATTCCACCCTTATATATTAGGCATACAGAGAGAATATAACACATTTTAATCCACAAATCTCTGGTTTAAGAAGAGCCATATCTAGATCTGAATTAGAGACAACTGTATATCCCTCAGAAATCCTGACCTCTGAGCTTGATGCTATCATTGGTTAGAATTTTGGTGTTATCTCTCAGACACAGGGAGTGAACAAAATACAGTCATCCATTGACATTCCTGGGGGATTGGCTCCAGGATCTACCATGAGTACCAAAATTCATGGAAGCTCATGTCCCATATATAAAATGATCTATTATTTGCATATTGCCTATGGGGATCCTCCCATATACTTTAAGTCATCTTTCAATCACAATACTTAATATGATATAGTTAGTTATTATGCTTTATTATTTAGGGAATAATGACAAGAATAAAAGTCTGTACATGGTCAGTATAGACACAATTTAACCTCCCCCCCAAAAAATAGAATATGAAAATATAAACAAAAGAAAACAACGAATAAAAAATGAAAGAGTATAATAAAAAAACATATTATTTATCTTGCCCCAGATCCCTGTGGTGTGGACCATTTACACATCACAGACTGTGGCTCAACATGACATGCACATCTGCCTTCTCTCAGAAACTCTTGAAAGCAATTCCTTCTTTCCCTATCTACATATAATATCTTATTCATCATTTGAAACTCATCTAGAGCCTCATCTCTTCCCCAAAACCCTTTTGCTAACAATTTCTGACTCCCTACTCCTCAGCAGCACTACTCCCTGCTTTGTTTTTCCATATTACAAACAAACTTTTATTACAGAACCAAATTACTGGCTAAGGTATATCATTCTTTCATCCAAGAAGTGACAAGCTTCTGGAGAAAAGGGATTATAACTGATTTTTTATTGGATCTCATCTCAGTGTTTTGAAAGGTTTCTGAATAGAGTTTTAATAAAAGAATTAAGGAATGAATAAATGAGTTGCCTCTTTGGTTCTTTTGTTGTTGTTGCTATTGTTGAAAGCAACGTCTACAGCGATTATCTCCACATCGTACCTTTCACTAGATTTTTCTCATTATTCCCTTGTCATTGATTTATCTCTGTGAAGATACTAGTGACCTCATCATAAAATCCACTGGTTTCAGACCAAATTTAACGCAATTTCTTACTTTTTACTTTTCTCTTGGCTTCAATAGCACTGCACTGTACAGTACTGGATTCTGGTTCTCTTTCAGCCTCTTTAAAGTAAATGGAGGAAAGGGAAGAGACCACAGTAGATGACATAAATTAAGGACTCTAAATATCCTAATACATGATTTAATGAAATAATGAAACCTAATAAATGGGGTAATATTTTCCTTAGTAAAATTATCTTCAGAGTTAAATATAAGAATGCAGAGGTATAAATGCTTGTTCTTTTTTATTAATAGTACTGCAAAGCAAAACAGCAAGGTTTGACATCAAACAGATCTATTTTTGAATCTTAACTTGAGAGTTGAATGAACTAGATTTGTATTGACATGAGGAAACTTACAAAGCATCTATTCTCTTTGAAGTTCAGTTATAGTTTCTTTAAAATGAGAAAATAACATCTGTTACCCATGGTTTATTTGACTTATATAAAGTGCACAATAGGTTATACACATTGAATGTCTTGAAATTATTTTAATTTATAAGAAAAAACTTGGAAATTTATGTTATCTATAGTGAAGTTATATCTATCATTATATATGTAGACAAAGAAATAATAAGATGGGACTCAATTTGATATAGTCATACATGAGCATTTACGATGACTTTTCTATTGCTTCTCATATTTGTTTAAAGTGAGAGTGTAGGGCTGGCCTCTGTTACGATATAATGAAAGGAAATGAATGGAAACAGATTATTTTAATTACATGCTTAATTAAATATAACATGTATATTAATGTTATATATTCAAGATTTTATCATGTTTTTTAGCAAGAAACAAGCCAAGTAAATTGTCAAGGGCTCTACAATTTAATAATAAAAAGTAAACACTAATCTAAGCTTAATATGTCGAGATTCTGTATGTTAGACTTATGGTGCCCCAAGATTCCAGAGGTTTACTTTGATTGTTTATTCTAAGTATTTTATAGTTTTATCTTTTTTTATTACAAAAACCACAAGGTAATTGCTTTTATATACGTATACATATTTATACTGTACAAAAGGAAGTAAACTCTCAAAGATGCTAGAAAGGTTCAGAAACCTAGTAAGGCCTATTTGATATGAATTTCATACTCTGAACATTTATAAATGTACATGAAATATTTAGGTATCAGTAAGCATTTCTAATCTTATATTAAGTTTTGAATGGATTACAATGGAAAATTAAGGGCCAAATTGTTTTCTTTATGTACATATGGATTTTAAAAATTCAGGTTCATTGTATTTGCAGGATAAAAACCACCAAAGATGGTTTATCAGTTAGTAAAAGTAGTATAATCAAAATTGAATTTTAGGCACAGAATAGTAAGTGGATGCAGATTAAAATGAAGTGGAAGCTGGAGAAACGGTTAATAGGTTATTTTATATAACAAGGGAGGAAGTTTTGAGGCAATGAATAGAAGTATAGTGATAAGAAATGGGGTACAGAGGTTAGATTTAAAAGGTATAGCCAAGGTAAAATAAATCTTGTTAATCATGAAGAAGTGTGCTGATCCAGTTCCAACTAAGGATATTGATTTATAGTGATTTTACTAATAAAGTCAGGGAATGGCATTTAATTAAAAACTCTACTGTACTCATTCATTTCCTTTCATTATATAGTAACAGAGGCCAGCTCTACTCTCTCACTTTAAACAAATATGGGAAACATACAAAAGTCATCTTTATATCCATGTATAACTATATCACAATGAGTCTCATCCCATTATTTATCTGCATATATATATATAATGATAGATATAAACATATATGAACTTATATTTATCATTGTATAAACTTATAATGTACTAATTAAGATAAAAATAATAATAATAGAAGGGAAATCAGTAGAGTAGAGCTAGCGGGTCCAGGAAAGCAAACGGGAAGGGAAAGGGAAGTTACTGGGAAATGAGATTGATCAAATTGTGTTGTATGAATGTCCAAATATAGCATTATGAATCCTGCTATTATGTATAACTATAATTACAATATTACAATAAAAATAAGCAAAAAGCAAAATGAAAACTTATGTTAAAAGTGTAATCTTGATAAGGGATAGACAAAGAAATGAACCTTAAATTGTCCCTGCTTATTTCAAATCAATTTCTATTTTGTAGTGCTGTCAAAAAAAAAAAAAAACCAAAGAGAAACTGTTAGTCAATAAGTAGAAGGGTTAAAATTGAACTCATAAGTAAAAGTTTTGATATTTTTTAGGCTGAGTTTTCATTTAGAAAATGAGACTAAAATGTGGGATGTAAAAAAGGAAAAAGAATCTTTGGAGAACAGACTCAACCTGAAGGCATAGATGTAAAGTCTTGATTTCTAAAATATGTGTATTTATGTATATATATATATGTATGTATATATTTGTAAGTATATATTTGTGTGTGTGTATCTCTATGTATATATGTGTGTACATACATATAGACACATGCACATGTAGACAAATATATAATTATTTTTATCTTTATTTATTTGTATATACATGTTCATGTTTTCTATCACTTTTCCATGAAAGGCTCATGAAATACAGACACCTAAATAGCAATGAGCACCTGATGCTTAAATCATTTCCATTAAAATATAAACAGGCTTCTTGGGTAAATGACTGATTCTAGGGCTGAAGCAGGAAAGATACGAGATAAGCCTGGAACATGTGGTTCTTCCTGAAAGAAAGAAAATGCTTAAAAGCAAAGATTATGCAGCAAAGAAATGAACTATGAGTTGAGGAAAAATATTTGTAAGTCATATATCTGCCAGGAAGTTCATATCCAAAATATATAGGGAGCTCAAAATACTCAATAGCAAGAAAACAACAACAACAACAAAAATAAAAAATGGGTGAGACAGAACCAGCCTAGGTATCCATCAACAGACAAATTGATAAAGAAAATGTGATATATATACACAAAGGAGTTTTGTTCAGCCATAAATAAAAATGAAATTAAGGCATTTGCAGGAAAATGGATGGAACTAAAGGCCATAATGTTAAGCAAAATAAGTCAAACTCAGATGATCTAGAATAGTATGGTTTCTCTCATATGCGGAATCTAGAAAGGAGGAAGGAAAAGAAATGTGGGAGTGGATCTTCTAAAAATCAGATGGAGATCAGTAGAGAGCAGGGGGTAAGGGCTGGGAAACAGAGAGGGAGGGGGGAAATGCTGGAGAGTGATATTGGCCAAATTATATTGTTAAATTGTATGCATGTATGAAAATGTAGCAACAAATCCCACCATGATGTACAATGATAATGCACCAGTAAAAATGGGGGAAAAAGGGTGAGACACCTGAATAGATAGTTCTCAAAAGAAGATGTAAAATGACCAACAACTATATGAAGAAATACTCAATGTCTCTAGTCACTATATAAGCACAAATTAAAACCACAATGAAATATCATCTCATACCTCTCAGAATGGTTATTAGAGAAAAGACAAAAGATAACAAGTGATGATGAGGACACCACTGCAAGTGGCAATGTAATTTAGTGACACCATTGTGGGAAACTGTGTAAGGATTGTAGATTTCTAATAGAATTAACAACAGAATTACTTATGATCCAGTGATGCACTTCTGAAAAAGGGTTGAAATCAATATATCAGACATATCTTCATTTCCTTATTTATTGCAGTTGTGTAATGAACCTAAGAGTCCACCAGCAGAATGGATAAAGAAATAAATAAGCAATGGAATCCTGGTCAGCCTTAAAAAATAATTCTATTATTTGGGACAACATGGATGAAATTGGAGAATATTATTCCAAAGTAAGCAAGGCACAGATAAAGATACTGCATATTCTCACTTACGTGTAGAATCTAAAATAATTGAACTCAGAAGCAGAGAGTAGAATAGTGGTTACAGAAGGAGGGAGGTAGTGGGGAGTAGATGGTTATGGTTAAAGTCTGAGATTGATATACGCAGCTGATTTATTGCTCTTTTGTGACATGGTTAAAATAAAAATCTCAGATGAGAGGAATATGATGCTTTTGAGACATATTGCATAATGTGGTGAATATAGCTAGTAATGTTGTACATTTCAAAAGTAAATGTAAAATGTTTTTACCACAAAAATGTTAAGGATTGAGGTGACAATTGTCTTAACCAGCTTTATTTCATTATTTTATTTGATTCAAAAATCATTACATTGCTTTGTACCCCATAAATATATGCAATTATAAATTGCCAATTTAAATAAAAAGTGAAAAAATGAGAATAAATCCAAAACATACAGAAGCTATCTTGATGATAACCAAATCTCAACAATTTTGGACCAAAATAATCAAGTTCATAATGAAAAAAAAATTTAAAAAATAGAAATTTTTATATCCTTATTTATAATAAAGAGAGCAATACATGTGTTAAAATACTGGAGGCCTCATATTTGGAATGTGGAGTGCCTACCATTAAATGTAAAGGCATTTGCATTGTCTTAAAAGTATTTAAGACTCTTAATTAGTTTCAAGACAAAAAATATAATATGGAGAGAAAGTAAATGACAGTTTCCCCAAGTAATCCGAATTAATATCACAACCAAAGGAATAATAGGCATCATATGCTTTCAGATGGGATACCCTGAGTAGAACACATCACTTGTTTTATATTACTGCTGAGAATGTATAGTCTGAATATAATCAAAAGGAAACACTGGGAAAAATAGATTTAAAAAAACTGCATCAAAAAAATGACATAAAAAGAAAAGAAAAACAGAAAGGCTAAAGACATTTCTAATTAACACCTAATTCTAGATAGGCTTATGTACCAAAGAAAAACATGTTATAAAAGATGTTATGAGACAATTAAAAATTTTAAATATGGATGGTAGATTAAAGTAGTATAACAATGTTATATTTAGTGGTGCTGATAACTGAGCAGTAGTGATAGACTATATTCACAGGAAATTTAAGAATGAATTTTTATAGTTCAGCAAACATGATAGATATAACATATCAAATATTTCAGAAAATATAAGAGGTAAGGAGGGAGAGAGAAAAATAATAGATGAGTAGAGAAAATGGGATGAAGAGTTAAGAACAGATGTCAATATGTATCTAAGTTATTAAAACAAGTGAAGAAAACAATTTGACAATACCTTCAAGTGAAGATCATATGTCTCCATTTAATACTACTACTTTTACAGAATTCTTTTTTCAAATATTGAAAAAATGATATATGACAGAATTTTAATGGACAAAATATTTAAAGATTTATTTTATCAGAGAAGATATAGGAAGGGCAAATAAGCATGTTAAAAGTTGTCCAGTGTTAATCATGGAAATGAAATCATACCACACAATGTTGTAATGATATGTCATAATCACAGAAATTTATTTTCTTACAGTTCTGCAGGCTGTACCTCCAAGATCAAGGTGGTTTTCTCCCATGATGTCTGTCCCATGGCAGAAAACCATTTGTCTTCTCACTGTGTCCACATGTTTATTTTTTTTCGTCTATGCATGCATGTGTCTGTGTTCTCTTTTTTTCTTTTAAAGACAACATACATACTGGATTAGGGACCACTATTATGAATCTATTTTCCCTTATTACTTACTTAAAAGTCTTATCTCCAGTAATATTTTGAGGCACTGAGGATTAGGTGTTTAAAATATGAATTTGAGGGAAACATGTTTCAGCCAATAATAGAATTTTGCAGGACTGTATGGAGCAATAATAAGGCTTGTGGGAGTCATTAACCAGGCTTGAACAGACTCAGACAATGAAGTCTTTATACAATACAGGAAAAATCTTGTAGCATTTTGTTTTTCATCAGTGGCAAAGGTGCAGGTAGGAACGTCCACAGCCCTGGCTATTCTCTGAACTGCCCTCTGGTGCTTCCACTAGTTGAAACAATTGAGACAAACTAATGAGAAGATTATAAAAAAAATGATAAATTTCTTGGGAGTAATAAATAATTGGTATTTTAGAGTCTAAGATTGATATATGCAGCTGATTTATTGCTCTTTTGTGACAAGAATCACCAGGATTGAGTCACGCATGTGGAGAAACCTGATATGGCAGGCTCCTTTGATTGCCACCTCAAAAATCATTTTCAAACACTTCCTTTGTGCTACATCGTTTCTTTGCTAAAGAACACTGTTCAAAATCAGGTAATCATGTGCTTTAGTGAAGATGGTTTCTAATCCAGGAACCGGAACATACTTAGTGTATGCTAGTTAAGGAAATGTTTTGCTTGATTTTTCTGATATAATTAGTGCTTTTACCTTTTCTCTTTTTTAAATTTAAATTAACTGATACACAGAACATAAAAACTATACATATTAACAGGGTTCACGTGATGTTTTATTGTATGTATACATTGTATAATATTTATATCAGTTTACAAATATCTCTTTCTGCAAACATTTATCCTTTCTTTAAGGTGAAAATATTCAAAATCCATTCATCTATATTTTTGAAATGTACAGTTCATTATTATTTCATATATGGTCACTCTATTTTGCAATCACATGCTGAAACTTCTAACTGTAACAATATTCATTGATACACCTTTCTTCATTTTTCCCTTCCCTCTACTCTACCCAGCCTCTGGTGAACATCATTCTAGTCTCCTATGCAATCAACTTTCTTAGATTCTACATGGATGAGATCACACAGAACTGTCTTTATGTGTCTGGCTTATTTCACATACACCATGATCTCCAGTACCATCCATGTTGTTGAAAATAAGAGGATTTAATTCTTTTTCTATGATTGAGCAATATTTCATTGCCTATATGTATTGCATTTGCTTTATTCATTCATCAGTTTAGAGACATACAGTTTTTTTTTTCATTTACACAGTGTGATAGTTTAATAACACTGGAATAGCTACAATGAAAAAGACAGATGATAGCTAATATTGGCAAAAATATAAAGCACTGGGATCTCATACATTTCTGGTGAGTATGCAACAGCAACAAAAAAAATTAAACACAAAGACTTATGTTCAATTGTTCCTAGCAACTGTATTTAGTAACATTCCCATACTAAAAAACAGTCCTCCAGGTATCCATTAAATGTTGAATGGATACACTATGTATGCTATATCCACAAATCAAATATTACTTAGCTACATAATTGAACAAACTACTGGCATATGCAAAACATTTAAGAAATACAGAAACAATGCTGGATATTAAAAACTATTGTTTTAGTCATCTTTTCATTACTGTGACCAAAAGACCTGACAAGATCAATTTTAGAGAGAAAAAGTTATTTGCCATAGACAGTCAGCTGCATTACTTCAGGATCAAGGTGAAGCATAACATCATGGTGAAAGAGTATGGCAGAGAAAAGGATCTCAGGACATCACACTGCAAACGAAATATATGCACTAAAGGCAAGCCCACAATCACCCACCTCCTCCACCATACCCTACCTGCCTCGTTACTACACAGTCAATCCCTACCAAGGGATTAAATCACTGATTAGATTAAGAATTTCATAACCCAATTATCTCATCTCTAATCTTTCTTGCATTGTCTCACACATGAGCTATTGGGAAACACCTCAGATATAAACCATAACAACTGCATTCATAGGCAATTAGAACTACATAGAAAGGAGATTCTGATTTCTGAGGTGTGGTGATCAAGTAAAAAAATTGATTATAAAGGGTCAAAAGAAAAATTTGGGGAGTGATGGAAATGTGCTTCATTATGGTGGCAGTTATTGTACACATTTGTTAAAATTTATTAAATCATACAGGTAATCATTCAAAAATCATAGAGGGGCTTGTGGGCAAGGAGCAGGATTTTCAGTGTTGTTATCAGAAATATTTTTCACAGGTAAATTCAGGAAGAGGGAACAAAGTGATTAATTATTGTTCCTTATCCATCAAAATAATCATCTCAATTCTAGAAAAGCAGCAGTGAGTTAATTAATATTAAGTGCTTTATTATATTTAATAAAAATATGTGGCAAAGCAATGGTTTAAAAAGTTCAGTATTTGTGGGAAATTTTTCATGGACTATTTCTGGGGTTATAGAACATATTGACATGGCTTCCATATGCAATTTTAAGAATTATTCTGAATTTTTCTTGAGGAAATTCAGCCAGAGTCATATTTCAGAGGCATTCACATGGAAAGGTTGCTTTTATATTTTTTCTTAAATAAAATAAAAAAGGGATTTTTCTAGTAATTTCATCTTATAATTACAGTTGCTCCTTATCAGTATAAAATTAAGAGGAAAAAAAAGTGAAATTAGCATAAAGACTAGTAAGATCATCTGGATAACTCTCTCATTTTAAGATTAATCTAAAAATTTTAAACTAAGTATTGAACTACATTTTGGATCAGTAGGAGGTCCTGGTCTAGGGATTTTTCTTCTTGATCTTAATTCAGTTATCATTTTTTTCAAATAGTGTCTAAAAATGATTTTGTCTTGAGGTTACCAAAAAATAATGTGAATAGGTAACTTTTCACATACTGATGGATGTATCAAATGATCAGGCATGTGTACAGCAAGCAGGTGTGTCTAATCAGGAGGATGAGAAGGAACAGCTGTATGGTGAAAAAGGCTCATTGGCCACCAAAAAGATAAATGGAGAACAGTTGGTTTTCCACTTAGGGCCATACTCCCACAATGTCCTTGTCTCTACTTTTCTGAGACATGAATATTCTCCCAGGCTAAAGGGGAAGACACATTTATAGATCATGGAGACAGCTGTTGTTGTTCTTAGAGAGGATAATTTGTCCCAGCTTTGGAAATTGCTCTCATTGGTCACCATGGGAGTGAGCCCAGATGCTTTGTGTTATGAAATTCAATGTCAAACCAATTATGGGTGTACTGATGCATCATAATATCTTAGATGAAGAAATTGCAAATCAGACCACTTCATTTTTGTAAATTTAAATTCTGACATTTTACTCTGTCATGATTTATCTTGATACCCAGTCAGTAGAAGTGCTCTTTGATTGTCTCTAATTCTCCTGACGGTAGATATATAATGTCCAAACAGGTAGCAAAAATCATGAACAATGTTGATTAAGTTTATTTATTTTTTATTTATAGTATGACATAGATAGGTTAGAGCTACACAAATGGAAAGAAAAAGGTTTCGGTTCTAGGATTTGCCTGGTTCTGGTGAGAAGAGCAAAGTTGTTGGAACTGGGCATGTCCTAGACCTCATCATGGCCATGATTTATGCCTGTGTGGTCTTGGAAATACAGCAAGTAGTTTTGGCAAACTATTTAAAGTTCATCTCTAGCATTAGTTTCCTTATTTATGAGAAAAGGATAAAAACACTAAGGATTCTACATTTTTGCACTATGTTTCAATTGAATTAACTTAAGGTTGCTGAAAAGTTTTTCTGAATAATTAATGCCAAAGAGGTAAATATCAAGAAACTGATTAACTCTTTGTGTGTCTATGTATGTGTATGTGTGTGTGTGTGTTATGTGGGACCTAATTTAATTGAAGTTGGATTTCTGTCACTTCCAGCCAAGGATCCTCACTAATACAGAAAGAGAGATTGCCACTAAGACAAAGTTAAGATGAATAAAAGGTAATAAGATGAGTACTGCTTGGAAAACTGGCCTTGTGTATTAAAAACCAACCTCTGTTAGTAAGCTTTTTATTGCTGTCATATATATCCAAGAACAACAGCTTAGAGGAGGAAAGATTCATTTTGGCTCATGGTTTCAGTCCACGTTCAGCTAGCTCAGTCCTCTGCTTTGGGTCTGAATGAAGCAGAACATCATGGTGGAAAGGCACGGTAGAGGAAAGCTGCTCAGCTCATAGCAACCAGAAAGCAGAGGGGTAGAGGGGAGGCAAAGAGAATGAAAAGAAGAGGAGAGCAGGGGACAGGATAAAGTCCCCAAAAGCTTGCCACAAAGACCTGCTCTTTCTACTAGGTCCCACCTCCTACACATTCTACCACCTCCCAAAAGGTCATTTAAAATTTGAATCCCTCAATGGATTAACCTACTGAAGAGGTCAAAGCCTCCATGTTCTAATTACTTCCCAAAGGTCCCACCTTTGAATGCTGCTACACTGGGGACAAAGCTTTTAACATACAAACTTTTGAGGGACAGTCCAGATCCAAACCATAACATAACTCTACTACATTCTTTCTTTAATTTGGCTTCTTATATGTATATTATATGTGTATTCTTTTTGTGAACATATATTTTTATTTTGGAGGGTATAAATATCTTGAAGGGGATGTTAGGTCACATGATAAATGCATGTTTATTTATGAAAATGCCTGATTTATTCCAAAGTAATTGTCTCATTTTACACTTTTTATCAGTAATATATGTAATTTCTGAAGATCCTAGTTTCTTCTAATCCCTTCCAAGACTTAGAAATTCTTTTTTTTTAAAATTAGAGATATTATAGTGAGTGAATAATAGAATCTCATTATTCTTCACTTTAAATGTGTTTTAATTTTGAAATAATTTTAGGATCAGATGGAAATTGCAAAAATAGTATGGCCCTGGATATGACCCTTGTCTTTCACCACACACAAATTATCAAGTCAAGAAATTGACAATAGTGAAATATTGTAATCTGCAGATCTTATTTTGGATCCCACTAAGTTCATATTCATGCTTTCCCTGGGAATATCATTGTATAACATTTTATCATGAGTGGAGATTCATGTAAGAATCACCAAAGCCAGAACATGAATTATTCCATCACCTCAAAAAAACATAATCTCCATAATACTGCTTGCTTATAACTCCATACAACCCAGACACATTAGTAATTTTGCCATTTCATGAATGTTGTATTCATGGAATCACCACCTGTTGAAATTGGTCTTTTTTCACTCAATGTAATGCTCCTTTGTTCCAAACAGGTTGTTGTGCATATTGTTGATTCTATATTATTCTTTTATTGCCGAACCTATTGTATGAATACATTACAGTTTATTTTTTTAACCCTTTAACACATTATTGGGCATTTGAGTTGGTTTTAGTTTTAAGCTATTACAAAAAAAGCTGGTATTAGTATTTGCATACAGATTTTTATGTAAATGTAAATTTTTATTTCTATAAGGTTTGAATTGGAAAACTATGATCTATGGGACAAGTCTCCCTACAGTCTGTTTTCAGAAAACCCTCAAGTTGATCTCTGTTTTGTAAAATACACACTGACTAGAAAATCTGTAATCAAAAAGAATGACCAAGTAATGTAGAGGTCTAGGAGAAATTAGAAACCTCATAAATCAGTTACATTATTTACTTATGGGAATGTAAGACAAAACGACTATTTAGAAGCAATCTGACATTTTCTTAATTCAACATTCCTTAACCATTTGATTTACCAATTCCATTTATAGATATTTACCCATATTAAATACAAACATATGTTCACTTGAATGTGAAATTTTTAACCATTTTAAGTGGTTAAAAACAAAATGAAGAAAAATATGTGAAAGAGATGGTATTTGGCTCATAAAACTGAAAATATTTGTGATCTGGCTCTGTACTGAAAAAGTTTGCCAACCTCTGCTCTGGGGTAAATACCCACAAGGGTGGCTTGTTGGGTTATGTAGTAAGTGTGAATTTGACTTGATAGGAAACAACCAGATGGTTTCCAGAGTGGCTGGAATTTTTTAAAATTTTTACTCCCATCAGCATTGTATGAGATTCAGTTGCTCCAGGTCCTCATCAGCTCTTTGGAAAAATTGTCATTACAGAGATTCTAACATTGATGCAGTAGCATCTCATTCAGATTTTAATTTGCATTTCTCTAGTACCTAATGATGTTGGTATTTTCATGTGTTTGTTTTCTATGTCTTTTAGCAAAATATTAAATTATTTTGCCTATTTTCTTATTGAATTTTATATTTTTTACTGTTATGCTTATAGATTTCATCAATCAAAAATTCCTTTGTTGATTATATGACTCACAGTATTTTCTGTCAGTCTGTGACTTTTTATTTCTTTTATTTACACTAATTTGGGGGGAGGTGGGTTGGTCCTGCATATATTTTAATTTTGGTCGAAGTCCAATCTATTGATGTTTTATTTGACATATTTCATTTTAGATAAAATGTCCAAAAACTCTCTAATTGTAGGTAATAGAGATAGTCATCTATTTTTTATTCTAGAAGATTGATAGTTTCATATTTTACATTCAAATTTAAGATCCAGTATGAGATTTTTTGTATAATGTTTAAATTTTTAATTGATTATAATAACTTTGTTTTTGGTACCAGGGATTGAACCCAGGAATGCTTAACCACTGAGCCACATCCTCAGCCTTTTAAAAGTTTTATAAATATAGTTTTTTTCCATTATTTTAAAAATATAACACACACTAGTTGTTTTACTGATATTATAACAATCTTATGTTCCTAGGATAAACTCTATTAGGTCATATTATAGAATTCTTTTTATTTCTGTCCTTGTGATATTTTTGTTTAGTTTTTGTGTCTGGGTAAAATTGAAAGTTTAAGTGATTGGGACATATTTTTCTTTCTCAATATTATAAAATCGTATATGTAGAACTCCTATTTTTCTTTCATTGTTGTAAAGAAAATATTCAGAAGCCATCAGCATTTGGGCTTTTCTTTGTAGAAAATTTCTGAAAATACTTACTCAATATATTTATTTGATATAGGTTTGTTTCTTCAGATGTACATCTCTCATTAACTCAGTTTTCATAATTTGTATGTCTGTAGGAATTTGAAAATTTCATTTTAATTGTCTAAAATATTGGTATAAGAATTTTCTTAATATTCAATTATAATTTCTTTCCTTCAGTCTATAGTGTTGATCACCTATTCCTTTCTGACTTCTGTAATTATTTATGGTTCTATTCTTTAATTTTTCTTGGTCAAGCTAGGTAAATATTATCTATTTTCTTTATAATTTCAAATAATCCATATTTTTGGTTTCATTAACTTTTTCTCATTGTTTTCTGGTCTGTGTTTCTTTTAATTTCTCCTTATTATTATTACTTTACTTCTATCTAATTTGAATTTGATCTGATGTTATTTTTTCTACTTTGGTATAGTTAAAGCTGAGCGTATTGATTTAAATTTTTTTTTTCTAATGTGGATTTAATCTATAATTCCTTCTAAGCATTGCTTAAAGCTTTTGCTGCATTGTCCGCATTTTGAACTACTTTTTCATTTTTATTCAATTCATTTCCTTTTTATTTTTGTGTAATATCTTCTTTAATTTTTGGATGATTTAGAAATGTGTCACTTAATTTTCAAATATGTGGGAATTTTTAGCATTCCTTTATTGTAGTTGATTTTTATGTCAATTCTATAATTTGATAACATTTTTGCTCATTTTTATTTCAACCTATTTATATGTTTTAGAATATAGCCTGACAAATGATCTATCCTAGAGAAAAATATATGCATGCTTGAAAAATATGTATTACGCTAAGGGTGAGTGATATATAAAAGTTAAATCTGCTGCTAGTTTTTTATTTTTCAACCTTCTATGATCATTTAAATCTTTGTACTATTTTTCTATCAGTTACTAATAGAGAAGTACTGAATTTTCCACTTAAAATTATTGAGTTGTCTTTTATGCCTAAATTCAGTTAATTTTGATTTGTTTATTTTGGGACATCTGTGTGAGGTGTATATTTATTGTATTTGTTGTATGTTATTGATAAATTTATCTTTTTATCATTATGAAATACTCTAGAAGTTTTTTTTTTTTGCTTTAAAGCCTATTTCATTTTATTTATAATGTGTTTTAAAAATTGTCATATGTTCAATACTTGTGTGTTTTCTAATCTGAAGTTTGTCTCAAAGCCTCTTGGGGTGTTGACTCTTCCTTGTTTGATGTAACCTGAAAAATTCTACCTTTTATCCATATATACCATAATTACTTTTATGTTTGAATTTATTTTTATTTTTCCTTTTGGGGGTTTAGGCTTCTTTGTTTTTCTCATCTACCTCTTTCATTTGGTCTTATATTATCATTTTTTTTAGTACATTACTTTAATATCTCTATAGACTTTTTAACTTTTGGTCTGTTTTGAAATAACTTTATTGTGGTTATTTCAAGTATAAAAATATGCCTGCATGTGTTAACACATTCAGATTTAGCTAACACACTCTTAATTTTGATAAAATATAGCTACATTGCTCCTGTGAACCCTATTTCTTTCCCTTCCTTTGTATTATATTTCATGTTTCATTTATATGCTCTAAACCCATGTATAGAATGTTATAATTATGTTTTAAGTGAAATTAAAATATGAAATGTTTACATCATCTAAGATTCATTTCTCTTTATACTCATTTATCATTTCCCCATCTCTCCATTTCCTTCTATTGATTCTGCTTACCCTGTGTTATCATTTTCTTTTAGCCTAAAGACAATATTTAGTGTTTCTTATAGAGAAGATTTGCTAATTAAAAATTGTCTCTTTTGATTTTCTTTCACCTAGTGAGATGTTTATTTCATCTGCCATTTTGAATGACAACATTGATGGGTATAAAATTCTTGGTTGAAACTTTTCCCCAAGCATTTTAAATGCCATTCCTCTATTTCTGGCTCCCATTGTCTTTGTTAGAATTCAGTCATTAAACTGGGTGCTGTGGCACATTCCTAAATCCCAGCTACTCTGGAAGCCTAGTCAGGATTGCAAATTTGAGGTCAGTCTCAGCAAGTAAGTGAGAAACTGTCTCAAAAAAATAAAAGACTCAAGAGATGGTAGAGTGGATATAGGTAGCAACATTTGATTTCCCCACAGCCAGAATTGAAAGAACAGCTGACCAGAGAGGTGTGTGAGAGAATAAACACACTAAAACTCAATGTTAGACATCTTGAGACTCGGAGGGACTTGGAATTTGGTTAACAGAGCAGAAAATAAGGATATAATTTTTTGACCTCCAAACCCTAACCAAGGTAGAGCCAGTTACAAAGCGAGAAAAAGGTAGAGGAAAAAAGCCCATAAGCCTACTTCCTTCCCTAACACTAGTTGGAAAGAAAATCAGATTAAGTTATAATAGGACAGGAGCAGCAAAGACAGCAAAAGAGATCTCACAGATGAGCTCAAAATGTGGACTGAAAGCTGCGCCAGGCAGGGCAACTATTGTGAGCAGTATATAAATCATTGCTTTGAATTATATAAACCCTGGACAGTGAGATGCTTCTTCTGGGAACTCTGTGATACAAGAATACCAGGGGAATGCCGATTTGCAAGATGGCTTCTGCCCAGAGGTAGAAGAGATGGGCGTATACTGCTAAGCCCCCACCAAGTTGTTTTTCTCAACTTCATCCTGTTTACTTCAAGAAGTTTTTCACACTGAAACCTTCTAATGCTCATACCTATAAAATAAATGTGCGAGCTTTCATTCCTTTGTTAGATCCAGTCTCCATCAGAGCTTGGATCACTCACCACATCCCATGCTGCTCCTTTTTCATGTCTTTTGTCTTTATTTCTTAATGTTTCTTTGACTTTTATTTTCCCAAGCCAGATCACAGCCTGTGTTCGGTTAACTATTCACCCACTGCTCAGGCCACAGCAGACAGGCAACTGTTTGTGGCATCCACAACTAACCAGCCCTCCAGAACAAATTAAATCAATACAGTTTTTTTAACCACTTATAGATAGTAACAAATATATAGTAACAAATTAAACCATAGGGAATGCCTCTGAAATGGGTTGCCTCGGTAATCCAGAAATAACTTGTAGAGGGATCACTGCTAACTGAAGCTTACCAAAATCCCCTTTTCCTCACCATGGACAAGGGGAGAGGAATGGAGCTGACCCAAGAACAATTTACTCCTGGAGAGTGCTACCCTCAACCCAGCACTTCTTACAGCCTCCACAAAATCTCAGGCAAAGACCACAAACCCTGCCCCTATCATGGTGATGGGTAAACTCCAGTAAGTGATCTGCTGCAGCCAGGTTGGAGGCATCTGTGCCACAGACCATTCACAGAAAGTCTACTCTCACTGGACAGAAAGTTGCCAGATAGGCACCATACACTTAGTGCTGATACAAAGAAGTCCCGGTGGAGGAAATTGAGGGAACTGGGCACTCAGTGAATCACAATTGCCATCATAGAAGCTCAGGTAAAGGTGGACCAGCTGCCAGTCTTCCACAGTTAATGGGATGGTATCCTGGTTATCTGTGTCAGCCAGGATGGAGGTTCTGTTCCACAGACTGCACTCAGGAAGCCAGCATTCATAGATCACACAGTTGCAGACAGCCACCAAGCTCTACATCATGAAAAAATACCCCTGAGGAAGGGAGTGGGTGCTTAGCATTGCACAGGAAGCAGTGAGAGCCATAAACCTCACACCTTGCACCCTCAAACCCAACAGAGTCAACATATGAAGCACTCTCCAGGCATGCAAAAATGGGTTTTTCAACTGACAAACAAATGCTGGCTAGTGAGTAAACCATAACAACCAGGTAAGGAGCTCTTGTACTGCAGCAACCTCTAGAAGGGTAAACAACTGTGAGTCCCAGAGTTGCCACTTAACTCAATTCTAATTCAGACACATCAACCCACAGAGGGCATTTTCTGAGGATAAACCCAAGCAATCAGCAGAGAACTTCAGCACCAACACAAGGCACTACATCCCACAAAGGGAAATCTCACAAATATCATCACCAATTGTGCCCAGGTGCAACCTACTGACTTGCAACCAGTGCAACTCCAGAGCAGGCAGCAGCCCTTCATTACCACCACCCACTGAGGCCACCCAGTGTTATATCAACTAGATACACTACCTCTACCTTGGACCTACCTGCACACTCCAAGATACACATAGAGGAGGCCAAAATGGATTTGACAGTGCTGAATACAAAGAGGGAGGAGGCCACATAGGACTGCACCCCTTAAAAGGGAGTAGCCTGTTTGGCTAATAAATCACAATTAATGATGGTCTCCTTGTCCCACCTGAAAGCTAGTAGGTACATGAACACACCAAAGATTGGAGAGGGCCTCCTATAATTGTATCAGAGGTGAAGTGGTGTGATCACTACTTTAACATTCAAGGAAACTTGGAGGCAAAGCTGAGGACTAGGAGACATCTTCTAAATATCCCAAATCCTGAAGAAGTCCAAATCAGGAAGACTAAATAAGAAATCTCCATATTTCAATATGAATATCATAAATAGTTCTAATGTCATTTTTTTATCTTATTGCTTTTATATTGAATAGATATTCCTTTGTTATTCAGTATTACACCCTCAGACCAACTGATTGTATTTATTTTAATGTTTTAAAGCATTAACAGGAATCATTATTTCTATTCTTTGCTTTCCTAGTGCAGGTTTACACTTTCTTCTCTCAGGTTTGTTTTTCACCCTTATGTTATCTTTTCTTCACCACCCCCCACCACACATTTTCTTCTCTTTATTTCACTTTGTATCATTTTCTGTCTTTTGTTTTCTTTCTTTTTTCTTCATTCATTCTTTCTCTTCTGCCATTTCAAACCCCTATATAATGTAATAGTAATTTTACTATCTATTCTATAAGCAATTTTACAACACATTCAAGAATAATACTACAATTTTATACTTGAATTATAATTGTGGATAACTTTTGCATATGCCCCTCCAAAGGTTTATTAGTACATGTCTTTGCTCTGAGGTGATTGTAGGTAATAGGATTTAGTTCTTTCTTTCAAAGTAATGCTGATGCTGGGCATATCATTATCATTGACATACATTGAGTGGGGATGTCAAGACTTGAATATCCACTGAGCCTAGGGCACTTAGGAAAAAGAAACTCACTAAATAGTCCCTTGCATAAAAGTAGAGGAGATAATCATCCCAACAAATCAGTGGACATAAAGACAGTATGAGAAAGTAAGGTAACAAACCACCCCAAATAGTGCACAATATTTCAACAAATGATTCCAATGCTGGAAACAGTGGGAGGAAATGTCACACAAAGAATTCAGAAAGTTCATGGTTCAAATATTCAATAAACTGGAAGAAGACATAAGAAATAAATGAATAAAGAAAGTAAATTTAGTGAAAGATCATTTCAATAAAGAGAACTAGTTCTGAAAAAGAATCAAACAGAAATCCTGGAAATGACTCAATAAGCTCAACAAAAAATTCAGTAAAAAATACCACCAACAGAATAGGCCATATGGAAGATAGATTTTTCAGGCCTCGATGCAAAACTCCATAATCTTTAAAATAAAGTTGACAATAAAGAAAAGATGTTAAGTCATCATTACCAAAATCTTCAATAAATCTAGGATACATTAAGATACCAAATAAGAATAATTGGCATAAAAGAAGACACCAAAATGCAAACTAAAAGAATGCACACATTTTTTCAATAAAATATCAGAAAATTTTCCAAACCATAGGAATGAGCTAGAAGTCCAAAGATAAGAGGCATTTAAACCTCAAATAGACAAAATTAACAAAAATCCTTTATAAGATGCAGTATAATTATAATGCCTAATATACAGAGCAATGATTGAATTTTAAAAGCTGCAAGAGAAAAATTGCAGTCCACATTTAAAGGTAAGCCAATTATTATTTCAACCAATACCTAAAATCCAGGAGGTCTTGGCATAATATATACCAAGATAACAAGCACCAACTAAGATTGCTTTATTCAGCAAACTAACCTCAGAATTGAAGATAAAATGAAAAAATTTCCATATTAAGCAGAAACTAAAAGAATTTATAACTACAAAGTCTGTGCTATAAAAAGATATGTCACACAAATGTAGAACAAAAGCAAGCAGTAGAAGCTATTCTCATATCTGACATAGTAGCCTTGAAACCAAAACTAATCAGAAGAACATGAATTAATCACCAGTATGAACTAATCACTTCATATAGGTTATGAGAATCATTCAGCAACAAAATATAATGATTGTAAATATTTTTGCAGCAAATATCAGCACATCTATGTATATAAAACAATCTCTATTCAATATAAAGAATCAAACAGATCTCAATATAATAATATTGAATGATTTCAACACATTTCTTTCACCAAAAGATAGATCATCAAGACTATAATTTAAGATTTTTCAGAATTAAAAATATATTAATCAAATTTACATAACAGTATTTATAGACTATTTCATCCATCAACAACTGCATTTACTTTGTTTTCAGCAACACATGGAATCTTCTCTCAAATAGACTATAGACCATATTTTAAGACACAAAACAAGTCTTAGGGAATACAAAAACAAAAAACCCAGAGATAATTCCTTGCATCCTATGAGATAATACTGGAAGGAAATTAGAAATCAATAACAAAATAAAAACAAAAACTTTTTTAACAACTGGAGATCAAACAATGTACTTTTCAACAAGGAATCTGTCATAGAAGAAATTAGGAGAGGAATTAAAATATTCTTAAAAAATGAGAATAAAATACAAAATATCAAAATCTCTGGGTCAGTGTGAATACAATTCTAAGAGGAAAGTTTATAGCATTCAGAGCGTGCATTTAAAAAAATCCCTGAAAGATTTCAAATAAATATTCTGATATTAAACCTCATGGCCCTAAAAAATACAGAACAAACTAATCAGCATAAGACAGGAATAATTAAGAATAGAGCCAAAATTAATGAAATTGATAATAAAAAATTAGAAAGGTTCAATACAACAAAGAGTTGGAAAGATAAACAAGATTAATAAACTCTTATTTGAACTAACCAAAAGAAGGAGAAAAGCCAAATCAAGAAAACTTATGGAGAAAGAGGAGATATTACCACAGACCTTCCGAAATTGAGAGGATCATTAGGAACTGTTTTGAAAATGTATACTCCAATAAAATGAAAAGTCAAAAAGATATTGAAAAATTTCTAGACTCATACGACCTCCCTAAATTGAACCATGATATAAAAAACCTGAACATACTAATATGAAGCAATAAGATTGAAGATGCAATGTAAGTCTTCCAACAGAGAGAAACCAAGGATCACATGGATTATCAATTGAATTCTACAAGATCTTTAAGGAAGAATTAATGCCAATCCTCCTCAATTATTACATGAGATACAAGTGAGGGAATATTCCCAAGTTTATCTTTGAAGCCATTGACAAATACAGCTTCCTCATGTTTAAAACACTTCAGAAACTAAGGATAGAAGGAATTTACCTCCACATTATAAAAGATATTTATGACAAACCCAAGGCCAACATTATATTTAGTGGAGAAAAAAAATATTTCCTCTATAAACAGGAACAAGAGAAGCCCACTTTCACCAATCAAATTCAAAATTGTCCTTGAAAGTCTAGACAGAACAATCAGGCAAGAGAAGAAAATTAAAGGAATATAATAGGAAAAGAAGAGGTAAAATTATCTCACTTTGCTGTTGGCAAACTTATACTTAGAAGACCCAAACACCTTTAGCAGAAGACTCCTAGAGCTGATAAATACATTCATCAAAGTAGCAAGATATAAGTTCAACATAAGAATCACTTTTTAATAATGTTCTAATAATGAATCAGCTGAGAAAGAAATCAGGGAAACTATTTTGTTCACAATAACCACAGGAAAAAAGTAAAATACTTGGAAATAAATCTAATCATGGAAGGGAAAGACATCTACAATGAAAACCATAGAACACTGAAGAAATAAATTTTAGAAGAACATAGAAAATGGGAAGACCTTCCATGTTCTTGGATAGGAAGAATTAATATTGTCAAAATGACTATACAACAAAAATGTAATCCCCAACAAAATATCAATGACATTCTTTACAGAATAGAGAAAATAAAAAACAAAACAGTTCTAAAACAGTTCTAAAATTCATTGTAAGAATAAAAAACCCACAATAGTCAAAGAAATCCTAAGCAAGAAGAGTGATAGTATAGTCATAATAATACCTGATATCAAATTATACTACAGAACTATAATATAAAAAACAATATGATATTTACATCAACACAGATATGAAGATCAATAGGAATAGGATAGAAGACACAGAGACAAACCCACATAGATATAGTCCTCTGATACTTGACAAAGGTGTTAAACATGTTAGAGAAAAGATAACTTTATTAACAAATGATGCTGAGGAAACTGAATATCCATATGCAGAAGAATAATATTAGATTGCTATCTTTCACCCTGAAGAAGAGGATCAATGACCTATGAATCAGACCAGAAGCTTTGCATCTGTTAGAAGCAAGTGTAGGCATAACCTTCCAACACATGCGTGCAGATACTTACTTCCCAAACAAGAACCCTAATGCTTAAAGTATAAAAGCAAGAATTATTAAGTGGAACAGAATCAAATTAGAAAGATTATACACAGCAAAGGAAATAATTAAGAGCATGAAGAGAGGGCCTAATGAATAGGGATGGTGGAAAGGAGGGGAAGAAGAGCTAGTGGGGACTGAAGTGGAACAAATTATATTCCATGCATGTATAGTTACATCAAAATAAACTTCACTGTTATGTACAATAATGTACACTAAAAATCATTTAAAACTTTTTAAAAAGTACTAGGATGTAGTTTTGTGCTAAAGTGTCCCTGGGTTCAACCCCTAGTGCCACAAAAATATAAGTATTCAGTCTTTAATTGCACTGTTCTTCAATTTCACATGATACCTCATTTTCTTTTGCTGTTTTTGAGGTTTTTCTCTTTATCCTTTAGCTTTTAGCAGTTTATGATAATTTCAAATCCAATCCTCATTTGTGTGTAATTTCAGGATATTTTTGGTTTGGGGATGTATAAATTGATGTTTGTCATGAGATTTAGGAATATTTACAATATACTTTCTAAAATGTTTATTTTGAACTTTTCCTCATCATGTTGATTATATATGAGGTACTTTGAGATACATTAATTATATATGTACTTCTATGGCATATTTGATAATGTCCCACAGATCCCTGCAACTATGTTAATTTTCTATAAAGTTTAAATTTTTTACTGTTACACAAAACATAATAGTCATACATATTAATGGAATACCATGTAATGTTTGAAACATGTATAGACTATGTAATGTTTAAATCAGTTTAAACATATTTATGTCCCCTAATATTCATCAAAATTTTTTATATTGAAAACTTTTGACATCCTTTCTTCTAACCCTTTGAAACATGTGGTACAAAATTGTTATATATAATCACTTTACTAGTCAATAGTACCTCAGAGTTTCTTACTTCTCTCTATAACTTTGTACCCATGGACCATCCTTTCCCCATGCTTCCACTCAACTCTCCCTGACCGCTGTTGACCACCATTCCAGTCCAGCTTGTTTGAAACCAATATTTTTAGATTCCACAAAGCAGTGAGATCATGAGATACTTGTCCTTCTGTGCCTAGCTTGTATTAAGTAACATACTGATCTCCAGTTCCATCCATGTTATCATAGATGACAGCATTTCCTTATTTTATGTTTGAATAATATTCAATTGTGTATATGTACTCTATTTTGTTTATTCATTCATCTGTTGATGGGCAGTTGGGTTGTTCACATTTCTTGGTTTGTCTATCAAATACTAAAACAGACAAGCAAAGATTAATGTTTCTGCATTTATTTACTACCAAGTTAATCAGTTTTAATTGACAAAATTATGGACTTCAGTACCTAATTTCTGTCCAATTAAGTGTGCTGTCAGTAGCAGCACAATGGCTGGTTTTCATTTACAGACTCAATGGTAAATACACAGTTCTCATCATGTGAATTCAGTGTGGTTGGGAAGGGGTGTGAATGGAGAAAAGGAAGAGGATAGGAGGAGGTCTAGGCAGAAAAGACCATAGACTCCCATTTACCTGAAGCTCTATTAGTTTTTCAAGAATAAATGCTTCTCTTTTTTTTCTTTGCCTTTGGTAGACTTTTGGTTCTCTGTTGTATTCCATAACTTAGTATCATTATTAAAAATATCTTCCAGTTACAAAAATTCAGAATCATTTTTGACAATTTTCTTTGTCTATGTTTTCACATACAATTCAATATCAAATATTGTTGTTTCCTCATTCTTCTTTCTCTTACTTTAACAACATAAAAAGTAGGAAAGGATCACTAACTCTCCTGAGTGTGTGTGTGTGTGTGTGTGTGTGTGTACACACATATATATCTAAAGAAACATTTCTTAATTTATTTTAATTTTGTATTTTGCATATTTTTATTTTGTGTACTTATATTCTGCATATCACTTAGGGACAGAAATTTTATTGTAGAGTTCTTTATGTAAAGTATGTTGCCGAGGCACTTAAGAGACATATATGTTTTTGAGATGAATATGAACAACATTTGAGAAATATAAGGGAAATTATATTGTTTCAAATGCTGAAGGAAAAAAGAGTGGCTTTATATATTACTGCAATAACAGTAATATGGTGGAGCAAGTTCATGGTGGAGCAAGTTCAGTTCATGGTGGAGCAATTCAATTCATTGGCTATCTCCTTGACTTGGTTTATAATTTGTTAAAATATCAAGTCGATATTCTTTAATTCTATTTTATAAAATTGCATAGTTGAAAAAGGTTGTTTTAGTTGCCTGTTTCATACTGGGTAGATTTTCAAGAATCTTAAAAAGATGGATGCCTAGGAAAGTGTATATTTTAAATAGAAAATATTTAGTAATTTTCAAATTGCTTTATGCAACTATTAGGTTGAGTAATAAAGGATTGTATTTTATATTTTGAAAGGAATAGTTGACACAAGAAATACTATTTTTTCACTTAAGGAGTAAGATGGTTTATTTAATTAACCTATTAGTATTCTGAGAGTCTTCAAATTCATATTGCAACCCATGGCTTAATAAGATTACACATTCTACTTTTTTTTTCCTAAGAAACTGGCATTTAGAATACATTTAAAACTTAAGATTGTTCCCAATTCCATCAAGCATATCATTAAGACCATATGTATTTTGGGACTGAAAATCTCTTGAGATGATAACATTGAATCAAACTTAGTAATTCAATTAAAAGCTTGGTTAGCTTAAAGATGTTATAACTGATAAATACAAAATGAGATAATTAATCCCCTTAAGTATTATTCCTTGGACAGATGTCTCTGAATAATATAGAACTTTTTATCTATTATCATTAGTTTTCAAAATTTCCTTTTGACCAAAATATTCTTTTTCTAAATTATAAGGAGGAAAGGAAAATTTTTATTTAGAAACTTGGCAAAATCAAAAAAACTTGATGATGATCTATAATTTACCATGCTTTTAAATAACTATAAAATTATTAGAATTGACTTTATTATAAATGACTATGGAATATATTAGGACACAAGAGATAGCTGTTACGTATCTCTGGCCACACTGTAGTACTACGGAACTTATTGTCATATAAGGCAACTTGGCATAGTTGGCTTCCTTATTTAGGTTTTGCTATATTCTGACTGCAAATGGAAGAATAGGGCAGCATTTTAACACAACTGAACTCAAAGTATAGATGGGAAGAATAGAGCTATGTGTACTGTAATGTTTTTTCTCTCTACACCCTGATATGAGAATATACCTCATGCTATTCTCAGTGCGGTAGTGATTAATATTATTCTTTCTAAGGAAATATCTCTTTACTCAGGTCTTGGATGTTGCTCATAATTATTCAAATGGCCACTAACAGTATTTCCTAACAAAGTGTTTATTATGCATCTGCAATGTGTATAGCTGTAAAGCACTTTTATAGTCATGGGAATATGATAATGAATAAAAAAGGAAATTTTCTGACTGCATTGAGCTTAGGTTTAATGTAACTTGTCCTGCTCTGGTTCTCCTTTCAATTCAATCAGTTTTTGACTCAAGTATTTTGACATGCTGTGGTTAGGCACATACATACTCATATAGAATTGTTAGGTCATTTTGCAAAATTGGCTTCATCATTATTCCTGATAATCTCTCTTGTTTTGAAGTCTGTTTTATCTGAAATTAATAGACCTACCAATTTTCTTTTGATTAATGTTCTCATATCATATCTTTGTTCATATCTTTAAAGTTTTCTGAGTTTTTATATTTAAAATGGACTTCTTATAGACAAGATATAGTTGTGTCTTGTATTTTTTTTCTATGTCCCCTCTCACAATCTGCCTTTTAATTGATGTGTTTCTGTTATTCTATTTAAAAATATTTAATGACAAATGGAATTAATTTATGCCATTTTTGAAATTATTTTTTATTCATTGCATTTTCTTTTTGACTATTTGTGTCCCATGAATTTTTATGTAGCAGCATAATCCCCAGTGTGAGATTGTTCAGTGGTGGGACTTTGTGAAGGTGATAGGTCCTGCGGGTACAGCTCTCATGAATGTGTCTTCTTCCCCTTACAACAGAAGCTCAAGAGAGCTCTTCGCCTTCTTTTCCCATGGAAGACTCAGAGAGAAGGAAGCTGTGTATAAACCAGTAGGCAGACCCTGGCCACATACCTAGTCTATACTGCCTCAATCTTCCACTCTTTGGCCTTCAGAACTGTAAGAAGTTAATCTTTGTTGTTTAAGTCACACAATCTATGGTGTTCTTTTATAACATCTCAAGTAGATTCAGACAGGGATGTTCTTACATAGTGATCTTGAGTCTTAAAGTTCTTTCCAATACTGACTAAACTCTAGACTTGGTATAGTGATGTGGGCTGGGGGTGGGGAGAACATGCTGTGATATTCTTGTTCTCTCTTAGGCTTTTTATTCTCTTGTGACTTGGGGTCTTGGCCTTCATAATTGTTTCTGCTGCTCCTGCAACAAGCATTTCTGCCTCCCACCAGTCCCTCCCCTGACTCCAGCATTCCCTAATTCCTTGAAACCCTATGTCTTTCTCACTTTTGTGTTTTTTCCTTTTTGAGACCACAGGATGATGGAGGCTGGAGTGCTGAAGAATTGCCTTCTCTATGTGAGAAAAGTTTCTGAATCACATTTCTATGGAGTTCTTGCCCTTGGTCAGTATGACTGTTATAGAAAAATGTTCTAGGTGGGTTTCAAAATGGGTAATTTTCTTATCTCCTTGCTAGTTATGGTTCTAGTTGCCTCTTCTTCAGGTAAGCAGACCTTAGTACTTCTTTCTATCTTTCTACCTCTGAGTGCATCTTTCTCTCCCAATCATGCATAGTGGTTTACCCTGAGAATTCAGTTCTCCCAATGACATGGCAGTGTTTGAGCATTTTCACTATTTTAAGAATGTTGTTTGCTCTTAATAATTCAGTGGACATTGATTACTAAAGAGAATAGCACATGCTAGTTATGAGTGAGTTTATCATCTCATAAAAGCTCAGAAAGGATATATGAATTGCCCAAGGTCGTCTATACATTTCTCCTTAAGATTCTAGCTGCCACTTCAGATGATACTAAATGATCCCAAACAAACTAGAGGATTTTGTCTGCTGAGTTTTCTGATGAACAAAACACTGTATGATGATCCTACCCTCTCCCCATAGGCATTTTATTTGATTGATTTAAAGAAACCGGAGCCCTTCAATGAGGCTCTTCATAGGAAAACAATGAAATATAACACTAAAGAAAGAAGATGGAATTAACATAATCTATAGTTTTTATATATAAACTTTGACATGACCAAGCAGATTAGGAGAGGAGTTTGTATCTAGTTGCTGACAATCCCAAATGTAGTGTCCCTCCTATCAAAGTTTGTGTGTGTGTGTGTGTATACATATATATATGTATATAATGTGAAACTTTTGGCTTTATTTTGTCTGTTTACCATTCTCACTTTGCTAAATTATAAAACACTCTTTCATGATTAATATGAGAGTTAAGTGTCAGCAGAACCTTGGCAAAAGTTCAGGTCTCTAGTATTTTAAGCTCTAATACACCTTCCAGAAATTCTGAAAACAGGACTTGCTGGGTTTTGCTGACTATGCTTCAGAAATGTCATTTTCTGCTGTGAGGCTGATAAAAGTGCTGCTTTGCCTCCAAGATGGAGAGTTATGATATGTTTGAACTGGCACAGGTCTCAGATATCATACCATCTAACCCTTCATTTTATGGATAAGGAAACTAAAGTTTGGAGAGTCTGGGTAATTAGATTACCTAATAAAAGTGAACTAGAGCTACAACTAGCTCTGCAAACATTTTACAGCTTTCTACATGCATGGCATTATAACTGGTACTATGGTATCTGAATGAACATGGGACTTACAACCTTTTCTTGAAGTTCAATGTTAGTTTGTGGGGATGGGTAAACCAATGTCCCCAAGACAGTCCATGATGTGTTGTGAAATTCATGGAGGCTCTCAGACAGTGAAACTCAGTTCTCCTTATTAACTCTGCCCCTGTGTACATAATTTCTCAGCGAGGATTCATATCCATTCATAGAAAAGACTTGGTGCGTCACAAAAAAAAAATGGTGAATTTTGAATCAGAAGACCCTAGTGCTACTTTTGGTACTGTCATTTCTAGTGGTGTTTCTTGCAAAATATTTTTTCTTGTTTTTGAATTTTATTTCCTTCACCTAAAAACTAAGAGGACCAGATTCCAGTAGTTCTGAGGTATTTTGACTCTGTTATCTTGTGATGAGAAGAAAACTGAAAAAGAGTAAGTTGTATACATGAATGCAAAAAGAAAAAGAAAATAGATGTGTTTTTTTATAGCATGTTTAGGTCTTTTTTTTTTTTTTTAAAGGAGAAAGACACATGATATAAAGCAAAAGCACAGCAACAATAATGACAAACTCTTTTAAACACATTGGTTTTAGGGACCACTATAGATTGGAAGATTATAATGTAGAATTAGGCTAAGGGTAAATAAGCATATACTTATGTCTGTATTGATAGACAGTTACACTTAGGTTTCCTAATGGTATTACTTTCCAGGTAGACTTGAAAGATGTGTGTGTGTGTGTGCGCGTGTGTGTGTGTGTGTGTGTGTAATGCATACATGGGTATGCCTTTGTACATTACTAGCATCTTCCTTCTTGCACCTTCTAAGTTCAGAGCAATGATCCTGATGGACTTATCTAATGCTAAACATATCTCGGAGTCCCAAATTCCATTAACACATACTTTTGGGATTAAATTTCCAACACATGAAATTCTGGGGACACATTAAAACAATATCCCCCAGAAAACCCCATCTGTGTATCTCAGTACAATTCCTTCACATAGCAAAGCAAAAAACACTGTGTCTGTATAAGGAGAGTCCCTCCATGCACATCTCAGCCTTTTCCTTTCCACTGGGCAGAAGGACAATTTTAAGGATGTGAGATATTTGGCTCCAATTTTATTTGTATTTATAAAACTGCAGTAGTGCATTACTGATGACCTTTGTATTAGTCATTGTTTGGTCAGGAAGCCATTCTAGTTATTTAGAGGAGGAGGATATCTGATAAAAGGAAATAGAGCTTTACATAACTAATGAAAGAGGAGGAGAGGGTAAAGATCAGAAGGCTATTCTCAGGAAATCTATAAGTTCAGGAACCAGAGGGATCAGCTGCCTGCAACACCAAAGTGGGTCTCAGGAAGATGCTTCCAAACTAATAACAAACCCTGCGCTTCCCATTTATCAGTGCCCATGTGCCAGTCCATAGCTGTCAAGGGAATGAAGGCTGCTCCTTCAATTTGACCTTCTACATATCTCAGGAGCTCTTCTTACTGGTGGATTCTAATTGTAATAATATAAACAAGAAAGTGAAGGGTGGAAAATATAGTTGACGCTTTTGAATACAGAGAGGATCTTATATGCATATTGATAATACTGCAAATCAATAATCTATAGCATACTTCTGTTGTAAGTTCCACCTTATCTTTTTCCTCCCAACCTATTTTTTCTTAAAAAATTTTATGACAAACATATATCTAGAAATTGCACAGGAAAAGACCAAATGTACAGTCATTTTCTGTTTTGGCATCAAGATCCTTTCCTCACAAGGTCTATATTTATGTTATAGTGAAGGGTTTGACTAAAGAATCTTAGGAATTCTTTTAAAAAGCTTTTTTTTTTTTTGCAAAACTATGATTTTTAATATTCATTACAATTTCTTCATGCCTGGACCAACATTCCATATTGTAAATTAAGCATAAAGCCATGCCTAAATAGTTTAGTTTAAAATATCTAAAATCATGGAAATAAACATTAGGTACATAAGCAATAGTACACAGCTAATAGTGATCTTTATCATCTTTATGTAGTTTATTGTTATAAGATGTTACACAAACAGATGCATTTCTGATTAATTAATAATAGGAAAAGCTAAGCCAAATTTCCCTATCTCATATTTAGCACAAAAGCATTTTGTCTTAATTAAATTGAGTCTTCTACTCAATCTGATTTAATTGTTTTCACTGATCTTTCTATATCCTAAATATTTGAAGACTATCATTGTTACAAACAAATATAATAAGACTCATTCCTTATATTATGTTTTTTATTTTTAATTTTTAAATAATCATTCATTGCATTCTATTTACAAATTCAACTCCCAGGACATTTTCTTAAATTGAAGGCTGGCATGGATGAAGGGATGAAGGAGGGAAGAAACCTGGAAAGAATACAGAAGGAGAAAAGAGGAGTGTTCGGGAAAAATGGGAAAAGAAAGGAAGGGAAATAAGAAAGAGAAGAAGGGAAAAAAGAAATAAAAGAAGGGACACATGATGATGAAAGGAGAGAGAAGCATTGTTTGAGAGGGAGGTTGAAGTCTAACCTGGGAGCAGAGGTAATAAAATCTAGTGACCCTCAACTGGGTGCCCATGGTTGCTACAAGTTTCTAGAAGTTTTTCATCAGAGAGGACTCAGGTTGAAATTTTTTGTAGTTAGAAGAAATTAAACATCTATAAAAAATGTCTGTGCTTCTGATACTCCTTTAAATGTTTTCCTTATCTTGTTAAAAAAAAAATGCACTAGCAAGAAAGTACACAATATATGGCTGCTTTCAACAAGAGAGAAGTAAAACGTTGGGAAAGTCCAATCTCTGTCTGAGGCTGTTCTCTTAACTGCAACCTGTTCTGGTGTGTTTTTACTATTAAGGAATAAGGTCAGGTCAAGTTCAAAATCTGAAGTCATTTTCATACTGCCATCAAATTCTACTGAACTCATGCTGTTTTACTGAAGGTCCTTAGGTCCTGTTCTAGCCCAATATTAAAAACTCACCTCTTTCATATTTCTCTGTCTTGATTTAAACCATAGTATGTTTTCTAATCAACTTGTAATATAGGTTTACTCAATGCATATCTGGTAATGTAATTCAAATAATAATAATATAGCAATATAAAATAACACCATTTTTCAATTCTCTGAGAATTTAGTACTTGTTTCCCTTCTGTAAGCATTAATTCTGATAATTACAGAGAAAAATTTGTTTCACCAATAAATTTTTCCCTCCATTTTTCAGGGAAGTATACTCCAAGCAAAAGAAACCAGGGGATGGGGGGAGATTTAAAATTTTGTTTCAATTTGGATATTAATCAATGCGTGTCAATTATTGAAACTTGGATCTGCATCAGGGAATGTTAAATTTCATGAGAAATTTATCCCAATGAAGAAAGCTGTGACACATGATTTCCTATATCTTAGAAGAAAAATTGGTCAATATTTTTATTTGTATTTTAGGTAACTTTTAACATTGATACCAGAATTATATATATAAAATTTAAAAATTAACATTCTCCCAAAGCCTGTGTAAGCAAGCACCTATTTAAACATAGCATTTTTAACTTCTGGTGTTGAATGAGCAAGTAAGTGGGATAAACCTATGAGAGCCTATCTTTCATTCTGATTACAACTAAATGCACAAGATACAAAAATCCTAAAGACAGTGACAAATTGACAATAGCATAAAGATTGGGGAAGAAAGTCAAAATATGGGAGTTTCCTTATTTCAAAAACTCTTCTGTCTGTGGGCTGTGACTGGTGAATGATCCAACCATGGAAACACATGGAAACAGGAAGATCGGAAATACTCTTGGTGAGTCTCTGACATTTTAGCCAGAGCATGTAAGAAAAAGGATCCTGGACACCAGGCTGTAAAGAGAATCCTGTGTTTTTCCTCTTATTACTTCTGCCGTCTTTTCTCTTTTCCAGCCCTGTCAGGGAAAATGGGAATTTGAGGCTCAAAATGCATGGAGAGTTTTCTTGTATATTTTTCTTTTCTCTGATTCTCACTCATAGTATTTCATGACTAAGATAGTCATGAATAGCTTTGCAACAGTCCCAGAATATAAGATACAGAGAAAAACTATTTTTTTAAATCTAGAATGTGAGGAAAAAGTGACCCTGATAATTGGAGAGTAAGGGGGAGATTGTGGAGGAGAGGGAGCTTAAGAAAATGATCCCCAGATCTTAGATATGAGACAATGCCAGTTCAGGCTCACAGTTGTACTGTTCATGTACAGGAAAAGACTCAAAGAAGCATAGCAATAACTTTGAGAACTGAAATATAATATAAACCACTACCCAATTCCAGATTATATCCTGGGGAGCACATGTATGAGTCCAGAGCTTTGAAGACCAACTTCCATTGAAACCACCACACAGAGGAATTTAAATGGAAGTTGTCTTGTGAGTCTAATTGGGTTGGCGCCTGCTATACCCTCAAATTGAATATTTTTAAGACATTTTAAACAAACCCCAAATCTCACAACATATTATTCAAAATGTCCAGGCTACAATGAAACTTTCTTCTATGGAGGAAAAAAAAAAACAAGGAAAGTAAAAGAATTCTCAAGGGGAAAAGCAATCCTAGGTGCCAACCAAGAAATAGTGCAAGTGAAGAACTTAACATATAAAGACTTTAGAACAGGTATGTTTGCCACATTACAAGAGGTAAAGGGAAACCATAGTGAAATGAATATAAACATAGAAGGTCCCAGCAAAGAATTTTTTAAAAAATTATTAAGCACAAATTTTTGAACTGAAAAGTAAAGCATTTGAAATAAAATATTCACTTCTTGAACTGAATAACAGAATGGAGAAGACAGAAGAAAGAATTAGTGAACTTGAAGATAAGTCAATAGAAATGACCGAAGAGAACAGGATAGGCAAATATTTAATATAGCTTCTACAGCCTATGAGGCATTATGAAATGTCTTAAATTTGTTATTTGGATTTCAGAAGGAAAGAGTAACATTTTTAACTCTAATAAACATTAAATGAAATACTCCATTTCGTGATGTAATTTAAAGCTAAGAAGGCTTATAGTTTGAAAAGTTTTCACATCAGACATTCAGTCAACTCTGGTAACTGATTTCTTTGTTCTCATTTATTCTAAAAGTGTTACATGGAAGAAGAGATTTTAGTTTCCAGAGGGCAAAAAGATCTAAAGCTCTTTGTGGAAATGCAAGGGAGAGCAGGATTGCTATCAAAATGTAGACATTGCCATTGGCAAGGAGCTTGAGTCTCATTGTGCTCTTGGTTCTAGGTGTTCAACAGAGAGCAACATTCAATTAGAAGGGAATTTTGTCAAAGCTTTATACTTTAAGTCTCAAGTTGATAATATGTACAGTAGCTTTGTTCACTCTGAGTGAAACTGTATTTTCTTATATATTTACTCTCTGAATATAAACCATAATGGCCCATCTTCAGTTGTTTTAATGAAAGCCAAGATTCATCTGAGTTTGACAGGGTAATATAACATTCTTGCAGTATATTCTTCTCTAAGAAATATAGCACCAGGGACAAAGAATGCATTATACATTCAATTGCACCTCTGGATTTAGATTAAAAACAAAATATTCTTAAATTACTTATCATCTTACAAATCATATTATTTAATTATAAGAGGAAATGACCAGGTCAAATTACTAATTTTTTTCATTAATTTTGTAGTTATCTTTTATGATGAACAAAACTATCACTATCACACCTGAGTTTATTGAAGAAGTGACATGACACATATTACAAAATATTACAAGATGCTTTAGAATTAACACCTATTTTTTCACTGTTGATGGCAGACTGGAAGTTAATATATAAGCATTCTACATTCTGTGGCTATAGTTCAAGAATATATTAGCAGGAATCATTAACATCTCTTAGGCAAATTGTAAATCAGACAGTGTGTTACATCACTAAATTCTCACAATAACCTTTTAGGTAGATATTCTTACTTACTCCTTCTTGTGCACTAAGAAATTGAGGCTTGAAAGTTTTGGGTAACATGTTTGTGATCACAAAACTGGCAAGTACTGCAGGTAAGTTTTGAACCTGTATTGTTTGATTCCAGAGTCTATCACTTCATTAATATGATATCATTAGACATTCACAAATAAATCAAACATCCTCCTCCAGAACACAGAATCACACTTATTTGACCCATTGAAATTAGGCCACTACTTGGCTACTTGCTTTAGCCAAGAAAATATAAACTACTGTTGCAAGCATCACTTAGGGTGGAAAGGTCAGTGTATAATTTGTGGCATTTCCTTCCCTATTTCATAGTGATCTTGAAAAGAAAGATTAGAATTAAGCTTTTCTAAATGACTTCAGTGATCATGGCTCATGTTGGCTAAGTATCTGTAGAAAGTCATCTGATTTCTTGTAATGTCTTTAGAAATTGTGAAATTGATTATTGATACATATGTTAGTCAGATTTTTATCTCTGGAACAAAACACATGAGAAAATCAATTCAAAGGAGGAAAGATTTATGCTGGCTCTGAGTTTTAGAGGTTTCAGTCCATGATTGACTGGCTGTATAGTTTCTAGGTCTGAGGTGAGGTACAGCATCATGACAAGAGAGTGTCATAGACCAGAGCTGCTCACCTTATAGCAGACAGAAGGTGGTGAGGGGTGTCCTAGGGACAAAAGAGGTACTTTCAGGACATGAACCCAGTGATTTTTTTCCTCCAACTAGACTCCAGCTCCTACAGTTTCTACTACCTCCCAGTGATGCCATCAAATTATTGACTAATGGATTTAATCCACTGATCAATGGATTTATTTATTGATGGTGGATTTATTTATAATCCACCATCAATGGATTTATCCACTGATAAGTTCAGAGCCAAGTGGTCCAATCTTTTCGCTAAGTTCCTTCCACCTCTGAACATTGTTGCACTGTGAACCAACACTTCAACACATGAGCCTTTGAAGGACATTCCAAATCCAAACCATAATACCATCACAGAGCCTACACTGTGTTGACTGACAAACATCTGTAATTGGTGTCTGTTATAATAAGAGAAGCTACTAGGAGAAATACCTAGGAGGCTTCGTCTGTGAAAATGCTTTCTTGTCAAGGAGAAAGAAAAAGAGAGAGCACAAAGCAACCCCAAAAGATTGAGAATTGAAAAAAAAATGATAAGGTAATTTCCAATAAAATGTATTCCACTCCAACTCAGTGGAAGTAGGAAAAAAATATACAGAGAGATGGAATTAAGTTTAGTAGCTCAATGAAGCAGCTGATGAAGATGATGTTGCGCATGGGTTCCTAGAAGGAGGCTGAGAGGTCATAATTGTATGAGATGAATCTGAAAGAATTTTGTACCCAGTTTTGATACTGGCTATATATTAGACATGTAGTTTCTTCTTGTGCAGAAAAATAATAATACATCTGATTTTAGATGTATAGTCAATGGGGTGATGAACAAAATTTATTCATGGATTACACATTTCTCTGTGGAATTTATGACATTAACAACATTAGTGCTTATTATGTGTGTGTTCACACACATTTATGTATTTATCTAAAATTTTTAAAATGTAATCATGTAAAAATTGTTTAACCTAAATTTCTGATATTCTCAGAAATGCTAGTAAAAGAAGATTTGGACATTGCAACCTGACAACACTTCATAAAATTAATCACCTGGACAATCATATAACAAATGCTTTCAAGTGTTACCAAGTTTAACAAGAAAATGTACTGAAGAGAGAGTATTCACAGATAAATGTAGTATATGTTTGAACATCAGATTAGATTGATTTTACAAGATGGTTGGTGAGAAATCATTGGGAACATGTTAAGATGAATGCACTTTTTTTCTTAAAATGGCTTTCTTAATGGGAGAATTAAGACAGCTGATTGATTTCTATTACAAGAAAAATTAAGTATTATGAAGGAATAAAAAGAAAAAAAAATATAACTAACCTTTGGTTTCAACTTGAGAGCAACTTATATAAAACAAAAGAATTTTGACAGACATTTTCAAATTCAAAAAAGTTAAAATTAGAAAGATGAAAGGGCTCCAGAAGACTGAACTCATCCAGCACATCACCATAGTTATTCATGTGTGCCTCCCTGGGAGTATACCTTCCCTATCTACAAGGGAAATTGTGCTAAACTCACCTTCTCAGGTGACATGGTTGTGGTGAAGACATTAGCCTTATGCAACACAATGGTTTAGAGAAACACATTTTAAGTAAGCTCAACATGATATGGTACTCAATAAGAAATAAGCCACATTAAAGTTTCAGAAGTCTGTGATTAAGATTGTAGAATGGAATATACTGTGTGATATTGAGACAGGAAATATAGGATGAGGAGCTGGCTTCAAAGAAGATGATAAATTTAGTCTTAAGTATGATGATTTTAGCACTTATAAAATATTAACATTTAGTTCACTTATTTGTTTCCATTAGAGTTGAATAAATGAGGACTATGGTAAAGGCTGAGATTTGTATGGGTTAGCATTCAGTAAATGAAGAATGGAAGTAACAACCCAAGAGGAAACATGAAGAATAAGAACAGGAGGAAAGCATGAATAATAATAACAGTAAGTCAGGGGCATAATTCTGAGAAATAACAAAATTTAAGGAGTGAAGGAGAATGTGGACCATGACTGACAAAGCGAAGTTTTCAGAGTTGAATTTCACTAGTCAAATGGTAAACTATCAATTTGGAATCCAAGAAGAACAGAACTGAACTTTAGCTATTGGAGTTCTAATTGTATTACTTATCTGTGTACTCAAAACAAATGATCTCAGAATGTAGACATATAAAACAACAAATATTTATCACCTTAAAATTTCCGTGGATTATATTCTGTTGATGCTTCTGTGATAGGTCTCCTATGAAGTACAGTTAAGTCCTCATTTGTCCAGGATCACATCGGAAGGCTCAATTGAGAGGGTGAATTCTGTTTCCAAGCTCATTCATGTGTTTTTTGGTGTTGTTGGCACACATTGATCTTTTGCTTCATGAACTGCTCTACAAAGCTGCCTCATGACATAGAACTAGCTAACTTTATTCCCTCACAGCAGGGGGAGAGAGATGGAAGCCATTGTTTTTATAACCTAACCTAAGAATTAACATACAATAAACTATTTCATATGCTACTCATTTGAAGTGAGTTAAAAGAGCTGTCTTCCTCCCTACTTCTCTCTGCAAGAGGAGGGTATTACATGAGTACATAAATACCAGTCTCAATGTAGATGTCAGTTCTTAGCACTCTCTATGAGTCATATTTATTCCACATTAAAAATGTATTTATTCCTTCCTGATGACACATTTGTAAAAGCTCAAAAATTCAGAATTCATTAAGGCTCAGGGATGGAAAAGGTTTGTCACATACAATTATTTCTCAAATATACCTCCTTTTAGTCTGTATACTTGTAAAAGTAAGGAGATATGTTACTGTCCCTTACTCTTTCTCACCAAACAATGATGTAGAGAAAACAGAATAACTACTATGGATATTCCTGCTCAAAAATGGAAAACACAAGGAGTCACTGGTTCAAACCAATTTTCAAATCCAGTCATGAGATGGATAGACCCTTGCATCAGTCTATTCAGAATAGCTTTCCAAATCTCTTTTTTCTACTCTCTGAGATCTTCAATTAAAATTGATAAACATTCCACCTTAACTTGTCATATTTCCAAAATATATCAGTGGTGCTTGGCAATACCATATATTTCCACAGTCATGACAAAAACTATTTTCCAACAACTTTAAATAATGTTGTTTATATTTAATAAAACATAGTATCTCTTCTGCCAGTGTTCTATTCCAGTTAACTTAAAGTCAAAATCTCAATGGTGGCACCTCTAGAAAATAGCAGCTCTCACTCACACTATCCTGACCCCTCATTGCCATTTAGCCAGGGAATTATCTAATCTATGTTCACTTTCACAGAGTCTGCTTCTTAGAAGCAGAGACTCCTAGATTGGACTCCCCAAAAGCATAAACTGACATGGTTTTCTTGTGCAAGCAGTTTATTAGTGAAATATTCTAGTAGAAATCTTTTTTTTTTAAGAAAGTGAGTGAAATGAGATATGTGAGTCAAAGATTCAAAGAAGTGTTATCTAAGCTTTGGTGCAGTAAGTTACACTATACTTTTTCCTTTTTAAAATGTTTTTGTTAAGGGAAAGGAGAAAGACTATATGATTTTTTGTTTTTGTTTTTGTTTTTTTTGTTTTGTGTCCTCAACCTGAGCAAGGGAGTCAGTTAAGGCAGGTTGATCACACACTCTTCTAGGAACTTATTTTTTGTTGTTCTTTCTAGATATACATGACAATAGAGTATATTTTGACATATTATACATACATAGACTAAGTATAACTTGTTACAGTTAGGATGCCATTATGTGCTTGTATATGATGTGGAGTTACATTGGTCATGTGATCATATATAAGGATAGGCAAGATATGTTTGATTGGTTTTACTATCTTTTCTATTCCCATCTCCCCTTCCCTCCCCTTCATTACTCTTTTTCTAGTCCAATGAACTTATAATCTTCCCCTTCCTAGTTGTGGGTTAGCATCTACAAATCAGAGAGAATATTCTGCCTTTGGTGTTTTGGGTTTGGCTTATTTCACTTAGCATGATATTCTCCAGCTCCATCCATTTACAGGCAAATGCCATAATTTAATTCTTTTTTAAGAATGAATAATTTTCCACTGTGTACATATGACACATTTTCTTTTCCCACTCATCTGTTGTAGGGCACCTAGGTTGGTTCTTTAGCTTAGCTATTGTGAATTGAGCTGCTATAAACATTGATGTGGGTATGCACTGTAGCATGTTGATTGTAAATCCTTTGGGTATATACCAAGTAGTGGGATAACTGGGTCAAATGCTGGTTCCATTCCAAGTTTTCTGAGGAATCTCCATACTGTTTTTCAGAGTAGTTACACTAATTTGCAGTCCTACTAGCAATGTATGAATGTACATTTCCCTCCACATCCTTGCTAACATTTGTTGTTTTTTGTCTTCTTGATAATTGCCATTCTGACTGGAATGAGATGAAATCTTAGAGTGGTTTTGATTCGCATCTCTAATTTCTAGAGATGTTGAACATTTTTTCATAACTTTGTTGATCAATTGTGCATCTCCTTTGAAGTGTCTGTTCAGCTCCTTAGTCCATTTATTGATTAAGTTGTTTGTTTGTTTGTTTTTTAGTGTTTTTGGAGTTCTTTATATATCCTGGAGATTAATGGTCTATCTGAGGTGCATATGGTAGATTTCCTCCCCTTCTGTAGGCTCTCTCTTCACATTATTGATTGTTTCCTTTGCTAAGAAGAGGTTTTTAGTTTGAATCTTTCCCACTTGATTCTTGACTTTACTTGTGCTTTAAAAGTCTTGTTATGGAAGTCAGGTCCTAAGCTGAAATGGAGATTTAGGCCTACTTATTCTTCTATTAGGCACAGGGTCTCTATTCTACTGCTTACATCCTTGAACCATTTTGAGTTGAGTTTTGTTCCAGGTGAGAAATATGGGTTTAATTTCATTTTGGTGCATATGGATTTCCAGTTTTCTCAGCACCATTTGTTGAAGAGGCTATCTTTTCTCCAATGAACGTTTTTGGTGCCTTTGTCTAGTATTAGATAACTGTATTTTTGTGGGTTTGTCTCTGTGTCTTCTATTTTATACCATTGGTCTATGTGTCTGTTTTTGTGTCAATACCATGCCATTTTTGTTACTATTGCTCTGTACTATAGTTTAAGGTCTGGTATTGTAAAGCCTTCTGCTTCATTTTTCTTGCTAAGGATTGCTTTCACTATTCTGGGTCTCTTGTTTTTCCAAATGAATTTCATGATTGCTTTTTCTATTTCTATGAAGAATTTCATTGGAATTTTAATAGGAATTGCATTAAATCTTTATAATGCTTTGGTAGTATGGCCATTTTGACAATGTTAATTCTTCTTATCCAAGAGCATGAAAGATCTTTCCATCTTCTAAGGTTTTCTTCAATTTCTTTCTTGAGTTTTCTCTAGTTTTTGTTATAGAGGTCTTTCACCTCTTTTATTAGATTGATTATCAAGTATTTCTTTTTGAACCTATTATAAATGGGATAGTTTTCCTGATTTCTCTTTTTTGTTGTTAAGCTTTTTGAGTTCTTTATATAACCTGGAGATTAATGTTCTATCTGAGGTGCTGGTGGTAAAGATTTTCTTCCATTCTGTAGACTTTCTGTTCACATTCTTGATTGTGTTCTTTTCTGTGAAGAAGGTTTTTAGTTTGATACTATTTTATTTGTTGAGTTTTGATTTTACTTCTTGCACTTCAGGAGTCTTATTGAGAATTGGGTTTCTAACACTACATCATGAAAGGTTGGGCCTACTTTTATTTTTGGTAGGCACAGAGTCTTTGGTCTAATGCATAGGTCCCTGATCCACTTTGATTTGAATTTTTTGCAGAGTGAGAGAGTTTCAATTTCATTCTACTACATATGGATTTCCAGTTTTCCAAGCTCCATTTGTTGAAGAGGATATTTTTCTTCTAATGTATGTTTGTGTTGACTTTGTCTAGTATGAGATAACTGTATTTCTGTTAGTATTCCTCTCTGTCTTCTATTCTGTATAATTGGTACTCATGTCTGTTTTTGTGCTAATAGAATGCTATTTTTGTTACTATAGCTCTGTAGGATAATTTAAGGTCTGGTATTGTGATGCCTCCTTTATCACATTTCTCTCCATAATTGCTTTGGCTATTCTGGGCCTCTTATTTTTCCAAATGAATTTCATGATTGCTTTTTACATTTCTATTAAGAATGCCATTGAAATTTTAATAGGAATTACATTAAATATGCATGGTCCTTTTGCTAGTATGGCCATTTTGACAATATTAATTCTGCCTATCCAATAACATGGGAGGTCTTTCTTTCTTCCAAGGTATAAATAAGACATCATCTGCATCACCTGTGGCTCAAAGACAGCACTCTGGAGAATACACAGGTGTGAGTTGCAAGTTCTCCAGCTGCAGATATGTAATGGTGCATGGAACCAAAAATAATACAGGCTACATGGGTGAAAACATCTTAATGGATATAATAACTCCAACATTATAATGTACACTCATCCCTTCCCACCAAAATAATTTCCTTTCCATGTGACCACAATGCTTCATAATTGGAAATTATTGGAGGTGGGGATAGTATGATATAAAACTTGTCTAATACAAAAAGTGAGAAATTATAAGTCATTGGTTCTAAGTGTCAAACTTCAAAAATCTTAAATACACATCACTCATATAAGAGAAATATGGGTGGAAGGTTCCAAGATGGCAGCCTAGACCGTCTACTCTGTGCTAGGATCCCTAGGACCAAGGCTGGAAGTGGTGGAGGTACCGCTTTCTAGCCAGCATCTTGGCATCATTAAGCGGCTCACCATCATCCACAGGAGTTTCGCTCGCGCATGTGCGCGCAGGACCACTGGAAGGCAGCGGTAGCCGCGAGCAGCGTGACTTCAGCACCAACCGCAGAGCACAGTTGCGGCCAGGGCCTCGGCCCAGGGCTCAGGCTCTCCGGGACCGAGGCTGGAAGTACCGGAGGTGCTGTTTTCCAAAAAGCTTCTTGGCATCATTCTGTGGTTCACCGTCCCACGCAAGAGACTCGCTGGCGTGTGTGTGTGCGCTTGCGCACGCGCGCAGGACCACTGGGAGGCATCGATAGCCGCTGCAGCGTGAATTCAGCGCCCACCGGTGTAGCGCAGTTGTGGCGGGGGCTCTGGCCCAGGGCTCCAGCCTGGAGTTTGCCCCGGGCATGCCAGGCCTGCTTCCACACAGGGTGCCTGGCCCCAGCCCCCACCCAGCCGCATGAGACCACTAGTAGTTGCTACTGGTCAGTCTCCTGAGCAGACCGCTGGCTATTGTTCTTTTTGGACCGCCTTCTAACACGGCAGAACTTCCTACACACCAGGGGGTGCAGGTGAACACCTGGAAGAAAACTTTGGCCCTGGCACAGCACACAGTGGAACAGCGACTTCACTAGCAGCCCAGAGTTTCACCATGCCGTGGGACCAGTACCAAGGATACCAGCCAGGAAAGTCCAGCAAACAACGGACAACTCCACCTACTGGAGGAGAGGTAACGAAACCCTGCAGGGAAACTATAGCCATACAGGAGTTAAAACTGTAACACCTTGGATCAGCAGAGCTAGAAGGAAAGACACAAAAACATCATGAGAAAACAAGGGAAGAAAGTGACTCAAACAAACCAAGATACCACACTATTAGAATCCATGGTCTGTACAGCAGGAGGAATGACAGAACAGGAAATCAGGATGTACATAATTAAAATGTTCGATGACTTAGGAATGATATAAGAGAGCAAGCCCAGTCAGCAAAAGATCATTTTGATAAAGAGATTCATAGACGAATACAGGAAGTAAAAGATCACTTCGATAAAGAGATACATAGGCAAATACTGGAAGTAAAAGATCACTTCAATAAGGAGATAGAGATTCTGAAAAGGAACCAAAAAGAAATCTTTGAAATGAAAGAAACAATAAACCAAATAAAAAACTCAATGGAAAGCATCACCAACAGATTAGACCACTTGGAAGACAGAACCTCAGATACTGAAGACAAAAGATTTAACCTGGAGAATAGAGTTGACCACACAGTGAAGACAGTAAGAAGCCATGAACAGAACATCCAAGAGCTTTGGGACAACATTAAAAGACCAAACATGAGAATTATTGGGATAGAAGAAGGCATAGAACTCCAAAACAAAGGAATGAGCAACCTATTCAATGAAATAATATCAGAAAACTTTCCAAATATGAAGAATGAATTGGATAATCAAATTCAAGAGGCTTACAGGACACCAAATGTTCAAAATCACAACAGACCTACACCAAGGCACATCATAATGAAAATGCCTAACAT